>WSFP011362596.1:0-32880 GCA_009831015.1 Picea engelmannii
TTCAATTGACATCTGGAAGCTAATCATCTCATCCTAAAATTCTTCTTTATCTTCTTGCCTCAACATCTGTCTCAAAAACTTGGAATAGAACACTAAAACAACTTCCTTTAATTATATTCTTAACTTAGAAAATGTCTTCGTGCTCTTTGAAAATACAAAATTGAGATCTGTTCAAAAAGAATAACACTCTGCCCTTCTCTGTGATTTCGATGGCTAAAGAGCCAAAATTATAACCTATAATCCATCGAAGGTTGCTTTCGGTGGCTAAGGGCAGCTGTGCAAACTAAGATAGCCACTGAAAAGGCAAGCTTTAGCAGACTTCTTCAAAGTTTCATCTAACTTTCTTTTCAGGTCCAAAACAACTGATATATGAAATTTATCTCTGTGAAGAGGCTCACAACCATAGAGATCTTTGCATGTTGAACACACACTCTGTACCTGTTAGGTTTTCCATCAAAATATGGGGCTTCTGGTTCGATGCTCTGAGGTAGATAAAAGTCAAATGATAACCACATAACTGTTACTAAGAAGACAATGAAAAGGGTCGAAGAAATAGCTCCAGTCATAGTGTTGTTCATGAGTCTGTACTTAAGGCTTAGAAGTACAGTGTCAAGGCATCCGAAAGTGGGTAAAAGGTGGAGGGGGGAGAAACGTCAACCTTCGGCAAAGGAAACTAAGGAAGATTTCTTCATTGGCGTTGTCTGGCTTCCAACTGTTCCTGGATAGTTGTGTCTTGTTCAATGGATGCCCATGATCGTTCAAGTTTGGCCTGGTTAGTTGTCGTCTTAAGAATTGTGTCAAAGAGGTTTAAGGCAATGTATGTTTGGTTCAATAGTCCAGGTTCGACGTTAGGCTATGTTGGTACAGGGACAGTCATGGAGGAACAGTAAAAGTGGAAAAAACTCTGAGAGAGATTAAGTGTTGTCTCAATTTGGTTGTATAAAAGAGAATTTATAGTTTCAGAAATAAAATATGGATGCAAATCAAAGGCTCGTTCCCGTAACTGTATTATATTTTAATAAAAGTGTGAGATGGGAGAAAAAACAATTGACTGTCTATGGTGTAAGGCTCCTATCAAGGGAGAGTATCACACATAAACAGGGGAGGAAGAATGTAAGGAATTAACCGATGTAGTAGAGAATATGTGTAGAGTTTTGAAAATGAAAACTGTTCTTACACCCGCTGATAGCTGGTACAGAGGAAAAATAGTAAACAATTGCATAAAACCAAAATTCATTCGCTATAGTAGTGGTCGTACTAAATTATAACAAAGCACATCAATTAAGAATATGAAATGAAATGAAAAATGAGATACAAGGAAGAAAACTTGTAACACAGTCGTGACGGAATTGAGAATCTTCATATCTGCTTGTATTACTCTCAAATGTAAAAAACTCTGTTACAAACGACACAAAAAGGTCCAGCCCGGTTCATTTCTTTCTGTGATATATTTATACAATTTCACAAATAAGGTAGAATCTCAATAGTCACAAAATTTTGGTTACAACAGGGAGGAGTGCAATCACTCCATTTCTCCTACTCTGTCCTCACTTGGTGCCAGATGTCTGTCGTTACGCGAGCTCGGTACAAGCGATACATATTTCCACCAGCTGAGATATTAGCCGCGATGGTTCTTCTTGACAGCTGGCTTCGAAGAAGTAACATTCTCGGGCTAACTGTTGTAGCCTGTCCTCTATCTGTCCGTCGATGATATCAATGGCGCATAATTGCGCACTGGGTTTGATCATGCATTTATCCACTTGGACTATGTCCACCATAGTCCTCTGAGAGATATCGGCCAAATCTCTTTCTTCTTTATCCTTCATATCAAGCGAGATCTTTTCCACATTTATTTGCATTAGCGTCTTGGCATCGCACCCGATGTCAATGCCCAACAGCTCGCCGTTTATAGAATTAAAGGCCTCCTCTAAGGAGTTGGTTATCTTTTGGGCTTGCTCCTTGCCTTCGGCGATGTTATGCTCCCATTCCTTTAACATAATGTTTCCTCTGGTTTTCTCTGAAATGGTGAGCCTAGGAGTTCCTGTCGAAACCCTGTTGTTCGTGGCTATCACCGCCTCCTGGAAGGCGACCCAAGATGATCCGGCATCCCTCTCTCTGGCCTATAAGTTCTCAGAAACCTGATTTACCAAAACACAATTGTCACGGATCGCTTCTACCTTGGCGAGAAAATTTTGCTGCGCCGCAGAGACTCTACTCTGAATCTCGATTGCCTGGGATTTGAACATCCCAATGTTTATCATTCTACTCTCGACGATCTCTACCCGGGCCTGTAGCTGTTCAATCAAATTCCTCTGCTGGCTCGCCTGCATCCGACCATCCCGGACCACCAGCTGTGCTTGCTCAAGCTTAGTTTTGAGCATCTCTATCTCGTTCTTATCGGCCAGCCTAGCCTGCTCCATTCCTATGCTCACCTGATCTTTAGCAATTTCTGTTGTTGTGGCCAATCTGGCTTCAAGGGTCCTAATTAGGTGATTTTTTCTCTTAAGTTGGTTTTTTAGGAGCCCAACTGAAAATTGATTCGCCGAGGCATAGGCTCCTATTGTCCCTGCTATCTCAGTGGCGAATTGCTCATTTTTCTTGTTTTTTCCATCAGTTATGACTTTATATTTCTTTGCAGTCGACTCTCCTTCTTGATAGAATTCCCTTTTCACTACTGATTTTCTCTTTTTATCGAAGAAAAACTTGTTCGGAGGGAGTTGTTCTACTCTTATGGGTCTCATCTCTTCGTTGAAAATCCATCCTGCATCGATATTTCCCTGCATCGACTGCCAGGGGGTAACTGATGTGATGGGTTCTCCGATCTGCTTCATAGATTTTCCTGGAGTATCGACCAGACTCTGCTTCTTCGGCTGTTCTGGAGTCTTTATCTCGGTCTCCGGATTCTGTTTCTTTGGCGGTTCTGGAGTTTTTATCTCTGTCTCTGAATTTTGTTTCTTTGGCGGGTTTGGAGTTTTTTTCTCTGCTTCCAGATTCTGCATTTGTTCCCCCTCGTCCTGGTGTTTTCTTTGGTTGGGAATTGCATCTTTAGAACCTTCGGCATCCTTCTGTTTTGTCTCCAAACTACCTGGACCCTCACCTCGCAATACAGCGGTGAGACAGCTACGTCCGTGTTCCTGGAATTTCAATACCTCGTCTCTATCCTCGGGTGCCAAGGATTGGATCCGGGCTAGAATTTCTTCATAGGACCTCGCTCCTCGGAAAATGTCATCCAAGCGTGAATTCTCATGCTCAAATCTCTTGAGCCCGCAATTAGCCAAATGATTGCTTACGACCCTCTGTGGATCGTGCTTCTTGTATTCGATGGAGACCAAATTTAGGTCTTCCAGGGCTGTCGCCTCGGCTTTGGCATGCACGAAATCTAATAAAGAATAAGAATTTGAATGAACAGGTAATGATGGCCATACCTTTTTAGAGTACCCTTTAAGTTCTTTGCTCACACCGCCAATTACTGTTTGTCGAGCAACCTCGTGACAAGACAGCTTGTCGGGAATGAACAATGGCAGCGCATGTGGGGGAACAAAAGCCTCGAAGACTCTGAAGTAGGAAAATTCAGCTTCTACATACCAGTCCGCGATGTTGCTCAAATTTTTTACTATGCTATCCGAGATCCGGGGTGGCGGGTGACCAAAAATGGTCACGTGCAGGGGCACCATCACCCAGTTAAAAATTTCATACGCAAAAGTTTCTTCTTTGATTTCCCATAATTTTTCATGATATACATGTTTGGGTTCATCTTCGACTGGAGTCCAACTCCAGTTCATCAATGGAAATGGTGTCATAGAACAAATCGTGTCCATAATGTACGCGGACATGAAGAATGACGATGTCTTCCCATTCTCTTTCTGCTCCTGATACTCTGTGACCCGATTGGTCAAGCTATCTGAAAGCATCTTTGCCTAGTTAAAAGAACATCCCTCGGTGACCCAAAACATTAGAGGCATCCACGCAAGGAAAAAATGTGATGTGTCCTCTTTCCCATATAACCAGAATGTCATCATGGCCACATATCTGTACTGCAGTTCTAACGAAGCGATTGAATATATGCCGTGGGTATCGGCTCTGAACTTTGCAGTGTTTGAAACCCAATCCTTTATCAAACTGGACATGGTTTTATCATACTGTTCGCATTCCTTCTCCTTGAATTCTTCCAAGAACTCAGCACCATATGTGCGGTCGGACGTAGCGGGCATCTTGTACATGGTTTGAGATGCTCCGGCCTGAAGGTCCCAATGGTGACTCTTTTCTCGTTCATGATAGTCCTGGTCGGTATGTCCACATGGTCCAATGCCCATCGGACCATATCGTAATATGGAAGCAACCATGGTCTGGCTGCTACTCTGTGCATTCTGGATTGGACGACTATTTTGTACTTGGTGGTTAAATCATCTCTTTCGTTGTCGTCAGAGTCGTCGGAATAATCCACCAATTCTGCTTGCAGAATATATGAAACATATGACCAATTCGGGACCGAGTTGATACTTCGGGGTGAAGTATCAGAGACATTGTCTGAGCCTTGTCCTGAAACCTCAACATTCGCTTTTGCTTCTTTTCGAGGAGCCATGGCTGAAGCTTGCATTTTAGCTCTTCTGCGATAGAACTACGTATACATACATAAGTCAGTTTCCTCAGAGGTGGTGAGGTTTGCATGCTATGAAAATGTATTTGTTATAATTAAATACAACTCTACTATATACTCAACAGACTCGGTACCTTTCAAAACAAGTCTGTCAAATCATATTTGGAAATAAATTCTATCATAAAAATCCGATCTTATACGTTGATTTACCCTATTTCCTCATCAATGTCATAAATTTTGGCATTTTTAAACTCTCAGTTGGTGCATGGAGGAAAAGGATACCTCGTAAATCATGTAGACATCAAAGCGCGGGATATTCATTGATTTAGCTCAATTAATTCGGTTTTACCGCTGTTAACAGTGTTTCGGTACTCGCTATATCGGGGATTTTCCTTTAAAATTTTGAGTCTCTAACTCTCGAGACTGCGAAGATCGATTTTGGTTTAATTAAAGGTAATCGCGATTTGGGGCTTGATTAATTTTATGATTATTATATTTGCCATATCTCAACTCGGAGCTTCGAAGATAAATTTCTGGGAGATTTACATGTCGAGCTGCGAAACCGCGAGATCGCGATAACATGACTTAATTAAAAGGGATGATAATCTTGGATTAAGTAATTAATTAATCACGTTATAACTGCATCGTGACTTCGCGAGTCATGGTTTAGACGATAAAACTTTTAAAAAGGACAACGTCGAGTGGCTAAATGCCGAGAGAATCTTTTACCACGGTTTAGCTTTTACCCTTAACCTTAACATGAGTTACTCAAATAAGGAACTCGTGTTCTCGGCTATCGGGGTTATGAAAGTAAAATTTTGGGTTTGAATACCGTCAAGGCACTAAACCCCGACAACGTTTAAACATGAGTTGAGAAAAACTTTACCCTCGTAACTGTTTTGAGTGAAAAGTTAAAACAACTTCGTTGTTTCGTGACTCGAGACGTGTGAACTGCATGAGCTATAGTATCCGGTCTGCGAGATCCTGAAGTATAATGAAAGAGGAAACATTTTACGAAAGGTAGGATTTGTTTCGAGAGTGGAAAAATCATCCCTTCTCATGTGATCAAGCTTCAAAGATCATCGATATCTTAGAGGAAAAATGAAAACCATTTTTAGATTTCAAGAATTAAGAATGAAACTTGTGAAGGGTTAGAAAAATAGGGGCGGCTCCAACATAGGCTCCAACTAGGGATCCCACCTTCCTGTGAGGCGGGAAGAATAGTAGACCACATGCCAATATTGGGTAAATGGAGTCAAAATCTCAATCAAGCAAAAAAGGTTCCCGAGAAGAGGGTATGAAAGGGGGAAAAGGACTTCGTTCTTTACCTCAAAAATCTTTTACAAAATCATATATTCTTTTTAAACATAGTTGTAGTCCCTTTCACAATTTTCCCTTTCCCACTACTAAACCCAAGTGTGTTTTTAAGACAATCGAAAACAGTCCTAGGAGACCCAACAGATCTTGCGGCTCTTGACTTGCATCAACAGAATAAGATTATATGTTTTTACTTGGGGAGTCCCGTCTGAATTTGGGATGTGGATCAGGTTTTTTTTTTTTTTTTTAAACATTGGTTACCAGAGTAGAGTGATATTCATGTATAAAATCCTTACAGATATCTCAGACATTGCTTCACTGCCAGCGAGCCTGTTCAGTACCCCGGTGAATTTATCTGGCCCTTTTTTACTGAATTTCCTTTCACCACTTCAGAATATATTTATGCATTTAAATGCTGAGACGAGGGCAATCATTTCTGAATTTCCTTTCATCGTCTCTTGGACTAGGTGGGGGCAATCATTTCTGAATTTCCTTTCACCACCTATCTTATATTTTACTTTTTAGAGCGCGAAGATGGGGGCAATCAATTTGTATCAGGGCTGATATCTGTGTAATATTTTGCATTATAGGTCTGTCAACTTACTTTGATTACTTGGTACCAACCTTCCTTTGACCTTCACAACATCTTCGTTCTTAGGGAGAAAAAGGAAAATAAATTTTTAAGGGCATTCCATTTGAGCAAGCTTCAATCCTCCGATGCCGTTGAAAAACCTAGGAAAGTCAAGATTACTCTAAACGTTTCTTCGCTCAGCAGGGGATCGGGTAGTTATGAAGACCCGCTTTCTTTCCACAATCTATTTTGAAACTCACGAGGTTGAAACGAAAAAAATTTATCCCTTCGTATATGGAAAGGAAAGATGGTGACTTGTTAAAAGTCAAAAGTTAAACCCGAAGATAGAAAGGATGCCAAGTAGCGATTTACTGACTGAAAATACAGAGGTCAAACAATTCAAGACTGACTCTTGTAGGTATCTTTGGGGATAACTTATTTTGACTGACTTCTTTTAGATTGGGAGAATCTTAAACTGTCTTAATTTTTTTAGAGATTATTACACCAAGAAACAACTCTATTATCTATCAGTTCAGTTGTTATTGCAATTTGAATGGTGTTACCTCGGTTTTCTTTTGATCAGTCCTTTATAACATGTCCTTTGAGAAATCTCATCTTTACCTTTTTATTTTACTTTCTTTGCGCAATATGAAATTACTTTAGGTATCACCTGTTTATGCCAATTTATTTCTGACACCGACTTTCATTTTACTCCTCCTGCTTGTTTCGTATGCAAATGGAATCCTGTAAAAGAGAAATACAAATCTTATCTGAAATGTGTCGAAAGTTTATGAACGAAAAAATAGAAAATCAAAAAGCAACGTTTAAATGAAAATGCGTATATGCACACAAAAAAATTGTTTTATTTTATTATTATATATATATATATATATTGAATCTGGCGACTGTTACGTCATGTAATGCTTTAGATACCGCTCGTTGACAGGGGCACTGAGGACTTCTCCGTCTATATTTTCCAGTAGGAAAGAATTTTTTCCTTCTAGAGCCGAGACCCTCAATGGTCCATACCAGAGGTGGTCAAATTTACTATGCTTCGCGGCTTCTTCCTTTCTGGCATCCCATCTTAGCACTAAATCGTCTGGGAGGAATTCCCTGTCCTTTCCCTTGCGGTCAAACAATTCTTTCATATCATCTTGGTACTTTTGCATCTTCTCATCAACTTCAACTCTATCTTTTTGAACCTCAATCAGCTGATTAATTCTCCTGGTTACATGATTGGGTTCTTCGTTTTGATCCTGCCATAAATTCATCACTGGTAGCGCTAGGTTTATAGGTAGAACAACATCTGTCCCATAGACCATTTGAAAAGGCGAAACGTTGATAGAACTTTTAGTGCTTATGTGGTTTTCCCACAATGCGTATTTCAAGTGTACATGCCAAGACCTCTTATTTTCATCCAATACCTTCTTGATTATATTTACCAGGCTCTTGTTAGATGACTTAGCCAACCCGTTCCCCTGGGGGTAACATGCTGTGGAATGGCTAAGGACAATGTTATACCTTTGACAGAAGCTGATCATAGCCATAGATTTAAAGTCATGGGCATTGTCAGTAACCATCTTTCGGGGACAACCGAATCTGGACAAAATATTATCTTCCAAGAAATCGATCACCACCGAGTATGTTGCCCTTTTGGTTGGAATGGATTCCACCCACTTAGTAAAATAATATGTAGTTGTTAAGATCCACTTATGTTGAGCACTAGAATGGATATTAATCTCGCCTATGAAATCTAGACCCCATTGTTGAAATGGGGCTTCAACTTTTACTGGAACTAGAGGCAGTGTCGAGAGTTTCTGTTTTCCTGCGAATAGTTGACAAGGGTTGCAGGCACGCACTTTGGCATTGACGTCTGAAAAGAGTTTAGGCCATTAGTACCCAGCCCTCAAGATCTTGTAAGTTGTAGCTCTCCATGCGTGATGCCCCCCACAGATTCCCTCATGAAATTCGTCTATAACCCGTTGAGTTTCCGATTCGACTAAACAGACTAACAAGAAACCAAGTGGATCCTTCCATTATAGTTGACTTTCGGCGATACAATATTTGACTGCATGGAGTTTTAAAGTTCTGCATTTGGATGGTGATAGTTCGTTTGGGAATTTTAGGGTTAGCAGGTATGACACTATGTCTCTGTACCAGCCCGATGATAAGAAATTTTCTTCGATCTGGGTTGGACTTGTTTCTTCATCCAACTCGTTTAGTTCTGAGTTTTCGTCGCCTTCCTGCAGACAATTGATATCAAGGGATCTGAAATTTGACTCAGCTAAGAGTTTGTCCAGGCCTTGCCTTTTTATCAATTTGGTCGGTTTAACTTCCAGATCGAATTCTTGGATTTTAGCGAGCCATCGCCCTCTTTTTCTGTCATTGTCTGGCTGTACCAATATATCTTTCACATAACTAGTAGGCACGTACGCGATTATTTTTTAATGTAGCACATAGGTTCTAAATGCCTTTAAAGATTTTACCATTGCGTACACTTGTTTTTCTATTATGTCATACTTCAGTTCTGCGTCTCTAAGGCTTTTTCTGAAAAATGCTATCGGTTGTTCGAATCCTTCTTCATTCTTCTATAGGAGCACCGTGACGATAGTATGTTCAGAGGCAAATGAAAAAATAAGAAAATGTTTCAGATAATCTAGACTTGCTAACACAGGCGCTTCGCTTATGACTTTCCTAATATGTGTGAACGATGCTCTGGCCTCGGTTGTCCAATTTACTCCGCTGTCCTTCTTCAACATTCCTGTGATCAATTTGACAATCTCAGCGAAATTGGGGATAAACCTTCGTAAAAATTTTATCTTTCCTAAGAATGATTGAATCTCTTTTATATTTCTGGGAATATTTATAGTATCTATTGCTTCAATCCTCTTAGGATCAATCCTGATTCCATCCCTAGATACGACACAGCCCAAAAGCTTACCTTCCCGCATAGCGAAATGTGATTTCTTTGGGTTCAAAGACAGACCGAACCTGCGACACTTTTCGAAGGTCTGTTTGAGATGCATGAAGTGTTCTTCATCAGTTTTAGAGAAAACCATCAAATCGTCGAGGTAAATGACTACGAACTTGTCCCTTTATCCCATGAAAGTGATGTCCATAGCTCGCTGGAAAGTGGCCCCTACATTCATCAAACCAAAAGGCATTTTTTCATACATGAATGTACCCCATGGTGTGGTGAAAGCAGTTTTTTCCTTGTCTTGTTCATTTATAGCGATTTGATTATAACCAGAGAACCCATCTATCATAGACATTCGATTAGCTCCAACAACCTTTTCTAACACATGGTCCATTTTGGGTGGCGAATAATTTTCCTTGAGAGATGACTTATTTAAGTTTTGGAAATCCACACACAGCCTGATTTCCCCACTCTTTTTCCTGACAGGGACTGGGTTTGCTACCCAGTCCGAGTATCTCAGAGGTACGATTATTTTCGCATCCAAAAGTTTTTTAACTTCTTTTTCGATCACAGGTAACAAAATGGGGTTAATTTGGCTAAGCTTTTTCCTAAATGGTTTGACCCCAGGATTCAAAGGTATCTTGTGATCAATTATGGAAGTATCATACGTTCTCAACTCATCATAAGACCAGGCGAAGACATCCTTATATTGTCTGAGTAGGTTTTTATATTTATCTTTCACTTCAGGAGGGAGGAACTTGGATATTTTTACCACCCTGGGTTCTTTTTCAGTTCCTATATCACAGTCCTCTACTTCTTCTGGTTGGGACTGCAAATTGGATTTTATAGGTACATCGTTCTGATCAAAAAGTCTTTCCAAAGGAATCAGTGCTTTCGGAATCTGATTGTTTTTAAGGACCAGCATACGATGATCCACAATGTTTTCTCGGAAGGTTTCAGGGTCTTCCCCTTCTTGCATGATCCACATCGAGTCATTTTGATTTTCTTGGTCAGCATGAGTTTCGGAGAATTCACCCACTGCTGTAAGGAAATTCTTAATTTGTTCATCATCTTCAAAGACCTGCCAGTGTCGGATATTGTCTGGTATAGAAGGTTTGTATCTGATTTCAATGTGATACTTCAGTTTGATAGTGGTGGGAGGAGAGAAGGTTGAAGCTGCCTTTATCAATGCATCAACATGTAGATTCTCTACACGAGGGATAAAATGGACCTTTACGGATGAGAAAACATTTTCCATGAGATCCCAAGCACAATTTCTGTATGTTCTTAATCTGGGATGCTTGGCTAGGTACTGTCAGTTTATTTATTTGACTATTAACTCTGCATCACCATATGCCTCCAAGTTACTTATATTTATCTTTTTGGCAGCTTCTAATCCTAAGATCAACGCTTCATATTCGCATACGTTGTTAGTGTAATCTATGTTCCATTGCAGTCGATAGGAAAAGGGAACAACAAACTTACCTCCGAGAGCCACTAAAAGCACTCCTGCGCCCGCCCCCTCAGAAGATGAAGCACCGTCAAGATACATTTTCTAGACACCAGTGTTACACAGATCTGTTGTCATGTAATCTGATTCTTCTCTCTCTATATCATTTTCTTCTGGACAACCGTCTAAACCATCATCAAAAGACAAGATACAATTTCCCAGATCTTGGTCTGCAATGTAAATAGGGAAGTTGTTTGGGTTTTGAGGGTCACTGACTGTATATGCTAATCTTGTTTCTCCGTACAACTGAGTGAACTGACCACCGAACAAAGGGATTGTGGCATACGTCATGTCTAACTGAAGAGAACCCCCCAACTTGGCTCCCCATGACCTAGATAACAGCATGCCATACTTAGGGGGAATATCTGCGATAACCACATCCATCAGGATACTCTTAACCGGGACCTGGGCCAAGGTAACTACCAGATCTTTTATCATCCCCAAACACTTAACCCTTCTCAACTCAAAAGAGTACAAATATCCATAAGGTCTGGTGATATGGAGACCCAACTTGTCCATTATAATCTTAGGCATAACGTTATGGGAGGCTCCGGAGTCTAACATGCAATTATGTAGCAACTGATCATACACATTCAGAGTGATATAAAAGGGAGCAATGGTCTCTTTGGCCCCTTCAAAATGGGGACCAAAAGTGATGTTAGGTTTTTCATCTTCTAAATTTAAAATATCAGACTGACCTTCTAGCTCAGAGACACCCATCGCTCTGGTAATTTGCTTGCGATAAACGGGGTTTTTCGCTAATTCTACCAAAGGGATTGGTATCTTAATTTTATTTATTTCATTTTCGAAACTGAAAGCTCCGCTCACCCTATCTGTTTCTTTGGTTGAGACTTTTGATTCCTTCCTTTCCGACGTCTTTGTCTGGACAACTTTATCACTCATGGTCCTCGTTGAAGACGTAACTTTATTTACTGGTTTGGCTCCTCGTTCTTGGGTTTCAACTTTTTCCACTTCGGACTCTTGTGTGCTTACCGTTTTCATTTTGTTGTTGGGTAATAAGGTTTCTTCCGAAGGAGGATCATAAGCTTGACCTCTTTGAAGGATTTTCTTGGGTTGGGCAGTTGAGGTGGGCTTACTCTTAGATCTTAAGTTGTACTTTGGTTGAAACTCAGCCATTATCATTTCAGTTTCTAGTTGAGATTCACAGAGGTCAGTGTGATCACCTTCTTCACCCGTATTCAACGGTTGTTGTGTGTTTAGAGATTTTTCATAGTCTTCTCGGGTCAGATATGGTTGAGTGCAGTCATCACCGAAATTCGCAACATCATTATCCGAATCTCCGAAATCTTGAAAATCTTTTGCTCTTATGAAATTTTCATTCTTTAAGGGATCTTGTATTTTTTGATCCTCATTTTTTATTTGTCTTTGTTGGTTCGGGGGGTTGGGGTTCCTCTTGAAATCCTTTTTTGGGAAAGAGTCAGCTTTAGCCTGTTCAAGTTCCATCCTGGATATTTTATTTTCCATTTGTTTAATCACCCTGGCCTATCGTCCACCCTATCGTCTGCGGATCTATTTGACCCTGAAGGACATGCTTACTCTCTAAATCGTTTGGCCTCTCAGTTTCTAGTTTCTAACTTATATTTAAGCTTACCTGAGGCCATCATATTAGACTCTATCTCTACCTCATTGTCCTGCATTCGGTTTAAGGTGGCTCCCCTTCTCTCTCGCAAAAGGAGTGTGAAATCTGGTTCAAAAGCTCCGGCGAAAGTTACTTTGGCCGCAGGTTGGGACAGTTTAACCTCGGCAGGGATTTTATTGTATAGTTTGTTGAATCTATGAATAAATTCCATGACTGTTTCTGAGTTCTTTTTCCTTAAAGACCCAAATTCAGTTAAATAATACAAATGGTCTTTTCTCTCGCCCCATTGTCTGAGGAAACCATCTTCCAAAGCGTCATAAGACAAGATAGAAGCTGTGGGTAGGCTTCGAAACCAAGTTCTGACCTGAGCTTCGAAGGTTTGGACAAGGAGTCTCAAATATACATCCTCATGCTCAATACCTAGAATGTCAACGAATTGATCGAAGAAATTAATATGTTCTATCGCGGTTAGATCCCCTTCCCCGATGAATTTTGGTAGATTTGTTATGTAATTTTCGGGGAGGTCATGTAGAGGGACGTGCAATACTAAGGGAGCATATATGGCTGCAACTTTCGCAAAAACTCTGGGAGGGGGGACAGGCCCTTGGACTCCATCTCCTCCTAGAGGAGCTCCTCCCCCTCCTCCTCTGATAAAACCTCCACCTCCTCCTCCGGCAGCTGCCATTGTTATTTGTGGAAAGTTGTAAAGGGGGTTTTGGAAAATTAAAAGTGACTCTTTGTTTTCTTCGCGAAGAGGGAAATCTAATGAGGAAAGATAAGGAACACGAGGACTCGGTTCTTTGTATTTGCAAGAGATGAAATCGGGAGAACCGACGGGTGTGGAAATCGAGTGTGTAACACACACTTCAGAATTTGGCGAAGTCGGGAAATTCAACTGAAGAAAATATGGTACGTCAAAAGCCGACGAACTTTCAATAGGGTCCTTTCCTTTGTGTATTAATGGGACTGTCGGATGGATATCACTCCTAATTTCAGAGAAATTTGGCGTTGATACTTTAGTATCAAAGAGAGGACTGAGCGAATTTGAGGGTTCGGAATAACTTTTAGTCTTCAGCGGTGGGGTTTTAAGCCTGTAAACTGCAGTGGTTGGCTTGAGAGAGCCTCTCGCTTTTAAATTCTTTCGGGATGGGTAACGGGCGTAATCTTCTTACCATCCGGGTTTTTTCTGGTATTCCTTCGATCGGATTCCAGTTTATTATTTGTGGAGCCGCCAAGTGAAATATTTAGAAAGCCTTAAAAGGTGTGTACTCTTTGTTAACTATCAAAGGGTAACACTTTCAACGAAAAACAATTGTCGTTTTCCCAGGGAAAAAGAATTCGTAACTTTGGTCCCCGGCAACGGCACCAGAAAGATGTTGTTCCTGAGTCTGTACTTAAGGCTTAGAAGTACAGTTTCAAGGCATCCGAAAGTGGGTAAAAGGTGGAGGGGAGAGAAACGTCAACCTTCAGCAAAGGAAACTAAGGAAGATTTCTTCATTGGCATTGTCTGGCTTCCAATTGTTCCTGGATAGTTATGTCTTGTTCAATGGCTACCCATGATCGTTCAAGTTCGGCCCCATTAGTTGTCATCTTAAGAATTGTTTCAAAGAGGTTTAAGGAAATATATGTTTGGTTCAATAGTCCGGGTTCGACGTTAGGTTGTGTTGGTACAGGGACAGTCATGGAGGAACAGTAAAAGTGGAAAAACTTCCAAGAGAGATTAAGTGTTGTCTCAATTTGGTCGTGTTAGTAACAATTGTGGTATCGGGGTTTCAAAGGGTAAGAGAGCCGAGACCTTTCGAGTCTCGAAATACCGATGGGATCCTAGCCATTGACCTTGGCAGGACACGCGTCAGACATCAGAAGGAGAGTCGGGATTTCAGTTCATCGGAGGATCGGAGTTTCTGGAGGCAGGAAACTCTTACATGAATGAATCGCGATGCGTGATTTCCCAACTGGATCAGAGCCATCCGTCAGCAGAGGCACGTGGCAAGAGATCCCGCAGAGTCAGGGATCGAGGAACTGAAAGTCCCATGCACATGACATCGAGAATCGCGATATCCCGATACGCGATACAGAGTCGGGAAAAGGTCACGGTGAAGTTCAAAAATCCGTGAGGAAAGAAGAAGAGACCTATGGGTTGGGTCGGGTGTCCATCAGGGATTCCACTCGGGGATCCGAAAAGCTGCTTCGGCTCAGCAGAAAGGAGAAATAGGGTGGTTGAGGCCTCACGTCACCCATTTATTGCAGAATATGGAGGTCCCAGCTGAAATTTACCCAGGAGGGTCCCTTGTACTGGTTTTCTTCAGGAAAGCCACACTGAGCCTCCAACTCACCAGAGGAACCTGCACACGCCAATTCAATATTCAAGGGGCTCAACTACCCCCTGGTGCGAGCCATGCTGAATTAAAGAGGCGTGTGACAGGGGAGCAGAGGGCAGATTTGATTGAGGTAGACTGACAACCCATCCTGATAGATAAGCTTCTCAATGTCAAGCATTGAATTCATGATATGATCGCGCCTTCAGCGCCTGAGTCAGTTCCAAGTATATGTAGGCATTTCTGCCATTTTTGTAGGTATCGATGGTTGAGAAAAGCTCCCGGTTGTAAAGTTTTAATGAAGCACTGTTATTCTGTTATGCATAAACTTTGGAGACTTCTTGCCTTATGAATGCCAGTTTCTTTCATATCTTTGTTTACACTGTGTTAGAGCAGCTCGGAATTGGAGGATCCAGTCGAGCTGTAACTATTATAGGATGATGTTGTAATGGATCATTGTAATAGTTACGGAGCCTCTAATTAGTTCCTATGATTTCTTTAACGCTGAATGACTTGGAATTGGAGGATCTAGTCAAGTCTTCTATTCAGTTACTTGAGGCCATGAACTAGGAGGATCCTGCGTTCATATTTTTTCCCCTACAAACTGCTGCAAGCCTGTTGCCCAAAGCTGTTTGTTCACCCTTCTTACCAAGTCTTCCACCTGCTCACCTTTTAATCAACCCGCTGGCTGAAGTTGGGATTCCAGACCTCCTTCATTCTTTACGTACCAGATACAGTCCCTGAGTTAGAGTGATATCTCCTCGAGTCTTTATCTCCATTCGGTCACCCCTTTATAAACAAATCATGACATTAAACTGATGGGTGTCGGGCTCTGCTCCTGCAAGCAATCCAGGAGTGACTTCTGACGCTAACATTTCTGGCACCGTTGTCGGGGACGGAATTGAAGTTTTCCCTGGGTAGAAGGACATTGAGCCTATGAATCCGAAGGTGCATCGGATTATCAGAGCCTTTCAGATTGCTAATTTGCACCTGGCGACTCCATTGTGACGACTCCGCTGGGGAGAACCTGCTCTGTTAATTGTGGCTTTCAGAGGCAGGCATACGCGGTCTCATCCACAACTACGTCTAGCTACGCCTGAAATAGATCATCCAGAGGCAGTGCTCAGAAAGGGAAAGGCCTCTGAAGAAGAAGCATCCATCACCGAACCAGGTAATCCACCATATCCTTCTGTTGGAGCTCCTTTTTCTCCTCCTCAGTTATTTGACAGGCCTGTCTCTGCAGTTTCTTGTTTCCTAAATTTGGGAGTGTTCCTGTTGAGTTTTCCTCTCCTAGTCTGGGACCAGAGGGACAAGACTTTGTCACTCCCCTCTCCCCTGAAGATGTACCCTGGCATAGACCCAGGACCGCAGAAGATTTCCCCACTCCTTCACAAGGAGGAGCATCTGCTGACTGGAGTTCGGTAGCCTGTTCCTTGAATCACCTCTTGTTTCCCACCCCACTTCGAGATTTATTCCCGGTATCCCCTTTGCAAACTCCTTCTCCTCCAAATTGTCCTCCACCTAATATCCCTATGGCTGGTGCTAATCCCCCTTTGAATAGAATGGACGCCATAGTCGCTTCCAGATACGCTCCATTAGTCCTACCCCATCCTATGAACCCTCTCCCTACTGTAGATTACTTGAAGTACATGCCCAAGTTTACTGGGGAAGGAGACATGACTACTGAAGAGCACCTGGCTGCTTTCTACAGTTATGCAAACAACCTCAATATTGAAAATGAAGATGTCTGGATGAGAGTTTTCATCCAGATTCTGGATGGCGAGGTGAGGAAGTGGTTTAGAGGATTGGCTCCAGGATCTATTGCTAGGATTGAATCTCTTGATAGTGCTTTCCTAAGGCAGTGGGGAGATAGGAAGCATTTCATGTATTACATGACAGATTTCGGGTCTTTGAAGAAGATGGACGGAGAATTTGTTTCTGACTTCTCCAAAAGATTCAATAAGATGTATAACAAAGTCCCTGCCGAGATAAAGCCTTCAGAATCCTCGGCTAAAATTTCTTATGCTAGTGCGTTTGGCACCGATTTCTGCCTGTTATTGAGAGAAAGAAGAGCCACCTCCTTGGCTCAAATGCAGGATGCGGCTATAGAGGTGGAATCTAATGTACTAGCAGCTGACAGACTGAGAAACAAGGCCGAGGTAGACAGGAAAAAGGGAAGGTCGGAAGCCTCGACTTCTGACCCATCGGTGTCCCACCCTCAAGTTGATGAGCTGACCAGGATGGTGAAGTCTCTGTCCGTGGAGATGGAAATCATGAGAGTGGAAGGGAGGCAAGCATATAAGGGCCCTCAGAATTCCGAAAATAAAGGAGGTTTTAGGAGGCCAAATAATTTTACCCCCCCGAATGTGCAAAGAGAGAAGGGAAGAGACAGAGAAGACCAGAAGATTCAGCCTCCTTTTCAAAACAATTTTGTAACCGAGGAGGGGGAAGAGGAGACAGATGAAATCGATCGTGAAATCCATTGCTTTGGAGACACTCCTCATTTTCCTCATCTCACTCAATATGCATACGAGGAGTCCCTAATGGACAGTCATCTGAATGAACTAAGCAAGGGAGACAAGGTTAGTGGCGGCCGAGGCAGATACAACCTGAGGTCTGATAAAAAGATAGCGGTGCATGATATTCCTGAGCAGTCCATTAGAACAGAAAAACCTGCTAATGCAGTAGCCGACAGTTATAGAGGTAAGAAAGCTCAACCCCTCTCTCCCATTGTCCAAAATCATGTCCCCGAAATAAAAGAGGTTCCAAAGCTTGCAGCTTCTTTTAATTTTGAGCATGAGATTCAAAAGATCAGAATCCCTGTGCCCCTCACTGAGCTAATTAAACATGGAGAATTTAAAAAACGCTTCTCTGAGATTTTACACTCTGAAGCCTCCTGCCTTCCCACAGAATCCATAAACCTCCAAGACGAAAAGCCAGTTGTCGTCCTAGGTCCCATGGTAGAAGACAGAGATGACTCATCCCCTCCCTTCTACACCTCCTTGAACATACATGACAAGGTGCTGCACAACTGCTTGATGGATTCAGGAGCTTCTCACAACCTCATGCCCAAAACTGTCATGGAAGAGTTGGGATTAGAAGTCACCCGAGCTTATCATGACCTCTATTCCTTTGACTCTAGAAGGGTTCAATGTCTAGGAGTTATCAAATACCTGGTTGTGACCTTGTTTCAACTGCCTATGAAAAGTGTGGTCATGGATATCATAGTAGCTGATGTCCCCCCCAAGTTAGGAATGTTTTCATCAAGATATTGGATAAAAAGACTGGGGGGAACCTTGCAGATGGACCTCACATATGATACTATCCCAGTGTTTGGAGGAGAGCATAGAAGACTATACAGAGAAACCCAATTGGCCTATATAATCAGTGACGAGACCAACCCTACCAACCATACCATTTATGCCTTAGACACTTATTTAGGTTCTAGTGTGCTTCAACTCACTCATGCCCCCGAACCTCCCCTCAAACTCAGAAATCCGCCCACCATTTCCCCTAAACTTCCTCCCTCCATCACCCCCAATCTGGAAACTGTTCTTTGATGGAGCCTCTTCCAGGGAGGGCACTAGAGCTGGGGTGGTTTTTGTGTCACCTGCTCAGGAAACCATATCTCTATCATACAAATTAGAGTTCGAAGATACCAACAATGTGGCAGAGTATGAGGCTCTTGTTCTAGGATTAAGAGATGTGAGGGAAATGGGAATTCAGGAAGTAGCAGTGTTCGGTGATGCAGAGTTGGTGGTCCAGCAGATCAAGAACGCTTATCAGGCTAAGCATCCTCAACTCAGAAGCTACAGAAATGAGGTATGGGACCTAGTTGACAGTTTCTTCTAAGCATTTAACATTTCATTCATCCCAAGAGAGGAGAACACAATGGAAGATTCCTTGGCTACATCGGCTAGCAATTTCAAAGTACCCTTGCAGCCCAAATTCATATATGATGTAGAGGTAAAATACAGGCCCTCCATACCTGACAACGTCAAACATTGGAAGGTATTCGAGGATGATATCGAGGTCAGGAGGTTCTTGGAGACTGCCGAGGAATTTTCAGAAATGCACATAGACCAAGACGCTGTCTCAGAGGAAGAGCTCGATGGGGGTAATTTTCTGAATAAGATTGCAGGGCGTGACATTGTACAACTGCCTAGCAACCATTTTCCCAGGGGACTGGTTCCTTTGGAAAGAATTTTTGATGGAAATGATGTATCATTAAAGGGAGAAGTCTCGGAGGATGAAACCGGTACTATTCAGTGCAACATTGGGACCGAGAATGAGCCCCAGTTTGTCAAATTGTCAAGAAGTTTGATAGAGGAGCAGAGGTCCGAATACATTGGAATTTTGAGGGAATTTGCTTATGTGTTTGCCTGGACCTACGAATACCTCAAAAAATATTACATCTCTGTCATCGAGCATAAAATCCCATTAAAAGAAGATGCAAATCCATTCAGGCAGAAGCTGAGACAGATCAATCCTATGTTGTTGCCTATCATGGAGAGGGAAGTGAAGAAGCTGCTTCAAGCTCGGATCATTGTACCACTGAGATATTCAGAGTGGGTGGCCAACTTGGTCCCAGTGAGGAAAAAGAGTGGATAAATCCAGCTCTGCATATACTGCAAAGGGTGACATGAGTTTCCAGGATGTCCATGATTGATGGTTTCTCTGGATACAATCAGGTCTTTGTTCTGCCTGAGGACAGGGAAAATACAACATTCACCACTCCATGGGGCACATTCATGTATGCCAAGATGCCATTCGGACTAATGAATGCAGGGGCGACATTCCAGCCTGCCATGGACATAGCTTTCGATGGGGAAAGAGATAAATTCATGGTCGTTTATCTGGATGACATCACAGTATTTTCAAAATCTGATAAAGAGCATTATTGTCATCTCAGGAAAGTTTTCCTTAAATGCAGAAAGTTTGGCATTTCATTAAACCCAAAGAAATCTTTGTTCACCATGCAGGAGGGAAAGCTACTAGGCCACATAGTATCGGCAGAAGGAGTCAGGATTAACCCCAGCAGAGTTGAGGCAATACAAGCCTTATCAATCCCAAGGTCCAAGAAGGAGGTCCAATCTTTCCTCGGTAAAATTAATTTTCTGAGGAGGTTTGTGCCTAACTTTTTCGAGGAGGTAAAGCTTATAACAAACATGTTAAAGAAAGATAATGAAGTAAGGTGGACCCCTCAATCACGGCGTTCCTTTGAGAAAATCAAGAAAGCCCTGACTGAAGCTCTTGTGCTTATCTGTCCCGACTACTCAAAGGATTTTCTTATTTTCTCCTTTGCCTCACCTGACATAGTGGCTGTTGTTCTATTACACACAAATGACAGTGGGCTAGAGCATCCTATTGCTTATTTGAGCCGATCCTTGAGAGATGTCGAAGTCAGGTATGACACTATGGAGAAGCAGGCTTATGCTCTAGTAAAAGCTCTCAAAGCTTTTAGAACCTACATCCTACAGTAAAAAATCATCGCCTATGTCCCCTCGGTTGCTGTTAAAGACATTCTTATTCAGCCTGACATAGACGGGAGAAGGAGTAAATGGATAGCCAAAATCATGGAATTCGACCTGGAAATAAAGCCCACCAAATTGATCAAAGGGAAAGGTTTAGCCAAGCTGTTGGTTGAAGCAAACTGCCAAGCGTTGGGGATAGGTTTCATCAAGGAATGCTCAAGTACTCAACAGGATCAACTGCCTGACGTAGACCATCAAAGGGAGACTCCATTGGCTCGATGTCCTTGGTATAAGGATGTCATATACTTTCTGCAGGAGCTGTGGCCTCCAGACGGCCTGCAAAGAAGCAAAGAAAGATCTATGAAGCTCAAGGCAGTCAGATACTTCCTGATTGATCAAATATTATATTGGAAAGACCCCTTGGGGGTTCTTTTAAAATGTGTGAGTCCACCAGAGGCTGAGATGGTCGTGGCTGAATTTCATAGCGGCCTGTGTGGAGGGCACCATTTCTGGAAAGCCACATCCCACAAAATCCTCAGGGCTGGGTACTACTGGCCTACCATGTTCACTGATGTCTGCAAGAGGGTCAGAGCCTGCATCAAATGTCAAAAATTTGCAGGAAAGCAGCAGCTCAGGTCTCTGCCGTTAAAACCGGTGGTGGTTTCAGGGCCTTTCCAGCAGTGGGGCCTAGATTTCATTGGATAAATTCACCCTCCCTCCAGTGGGAAACACAGGTGGATCTTGACTGCTACAGATTTCTTTACCAAGTGGATTGAAGCCATCCCCACCAGGAGTGCTTCCCACAAGGTAATCATTGGATTCTTGGAGGACCTCATCACAAGGTTCGGCTGCCCAAATAAGATTGTCACTGATAATGCACCCTCTTTCAGGTCTGAGCCATTAGCCAAGTTCTGTGAGCAGTTCAGGATTAAGCTGATTCACTCCACCCCATATTATCCACAGGGAAATGGTTTAGCAGAGTCCTCCAACAAAAGTTTAATAAGGATCATCAAAAGGTTGTTGGAAGACAACCAAAGGGATTGGAACTTGAACCTTAAATTCACCCTATGGGCTGATCGAGTGACTACAAAGAGAGCTACAGGTCTCTCCCCTTTCCAGTTAGTCTACGGAGTCGAAGCCGTCTTCCCTTCTCAGCTAGCCATCCCTGTAGAAAAATTCCTCCAAGACCATCAGGAGGAGCCTGATGACATGATCAGAAGGATTCATCAGCTAGTAGAGGTCCAGCAGGCTAGGGAGCAGACATTGAATAGGATTCAGGACCATCAGCAGAAGATCAAGTAGGTCTTCGACAGGAAGGCCAAGAAGGAGCGGTTCCAGATAGAAGACCTGGTGCTGAAATGGGATGCTCCCAAACAAGATAAGGGCAAACACAGTAAATTTGAATCCCTGTGGATTGGGCCATTCAGAATCTCCGAGGCTTTCTCAAATAACACATACAGGTTGCGAGATTTGGAAGGTGAAGAAGTTTTCAGCGGCCCAGTGAATGGGCATTTCCTAAAAAAATATTTTGTTTGAGCCTCCAATGGCTCCTATGTTTGTAAATATTGCCTTTTCTGTTCTTTGTTTTTATTTTTGTTTCGTCTTAGTAGGTGACTCCATAGCCCAATGGATAGGGCACTGGAACTGCAAAATGAGTCCTTAGAGCATCTCAGGGACGACTCTATCCCCCATGGAGCCTAATGTTAGTAACAATTGTGGTATCGGGGTTTCAAAGGGTAAGAGAGCCGAGACCTTTCGAGTCTCGAAATATCGATGGGATCCTAGCCGTTGACCTTGGCAGGACACGCGTCAGACATCAGAAGGAGAGTCGAGATTTCAGTTCATCGGAGGATCAGAGTTTCTGGAGGTAGGAAACTCTTACATGAATGAATCGCGATGCGTGATTTCCCGACTGGATCAGATTCGTTCATCAACAAAGGCACGTGGCGAGAGATCCCATAGAGTCGGGGATCGAGGACCTGAAATTCCCATGCACATGACAGCGGGAATCACGATATCCCGATACGTGATACAGAGTCGGGAAAAGGTCACGGTGAAGTTCAAAAAGCCGTGAGGAAAGAAGAAGAGACCTGTGGGCTGGGTCGGGTGTCCATCAGGGATTCCACTCGGGGATTCGAAAAGCTGCTTCAGCTCAGCAGAAAGGAGAAAGAGGGTGGTTGAGGCCTCACGTCACCCATTTATTGTAGAATATGGAGGTCCCGACTGAAATTTACCCAAGAGGGTCCCTTGTACTGGTTTTCTTCAGGAAAGCCACGCTGAGCCTCCAACTCACCAGAGGAACCTGCACACCCCAATTCAATATTCAAGGGGCTCAGCTACCCCCTGGTGCGATCCATGCTGAATTAAAGAGGCGTGTGACAGGGGAGAAGAGGGTAGATTTGATTGAGGCAGACTGACAGCCCATCCTGATAGATAAGCTTCTCAATGTCAAGCATTGAATTCATGATATGATCGCGCCTTCAGTGCCTGAGTCAGTTCCAAGTATATGTAGGCATTTCTTCCATTTTTGTAGGTATCGATGGTTGAGCAAAGCTCCCGGTTGTAAAGTTTTAATGAAGCACTGTTATTCTGTTATGCATAAACTTTGGAGACTTCTTGCCTTATGAATGTCAGTTTCTTTCATATCTTTGTTTACACTGTGTTAGAGCAGCTCAGAATTGGAGTATCCAGTCGAGCTGTAACTACTATAGGATGATGTTGTAATGGATCACTGTAATAGTTATGGAGCCTCTAATTAGTTCCTGTGATTTCTTTAACGTTGAATGACTTGGAATTGGAGGATCCAGTCAAGTCTTCTATTCAGTTCCTTGAGGCCCTGAACCAGGAGGATCCTACGTTCAGAGTTTTTCCCCTACAAACCACTGCAAGCCTGTTGCCCAAAGTTGTTTGTTCATCCTTCTTACCAAGTCTTCCACCTGCTCACCTTTTAATCAACCCGTTGGCTGAAGTTGGGATTCCAGACCTCCTTCGTTCTTTACGTACCAGAGACAGTCCCTGAGTTAGAGTGATATCTCCTTGAGTCTTTATCTCCATTCGGTCACCCCTTTATAAACAAATCGTGACATTAAACTGATGGGTGTCGGGCTCTGCTCCTGCAAGCAATCCAGGAGTGACTTCCGACGCTAACAGGTCGTATAAAAGAGAATTTACGGTTTCAGAAATAAAATATGGATGCAAATCAAAGGCTCATTCCTGTAACTATATTATATTTTAATAAAAGTGTGAGATGGGAGAAAAAACACTTGACTATCTATGGTGTAAGGCTCCTATCAAGGGAGAGTATCACACATAAACAGGGGAGGAAGAATGTAAGGAATTAACCGATGTAGCAGAGAATATGTGTAGAGTTCTGAAAATGCACACTGGTCTTACACCTACTGATAGTTGGTACAGAGGAAAAATAGTAAACAATTGCAGAAAACCAAAATTCATTCACTATAGTAGTGGTCGTACTAAATTATAACAAAGCACATCAATTAAGAATATGAAATGAAATGAAAAATGAGATACAAGGAATCAAACTTGTAACACAGTCGTGACGGAATTGAGAATCTTCAGATCTGCTTGTATTACTCTCAAATGTAAAAAACTCTGTTACAAACAACACAAAAAGGTCCAGCCCAGTTCATTGCTTTCTGTGATATATTTATACAATTTTACAAATAAGGTAGAATCTCAATAGTCATAAAATTTCGGTTACAACAGGGAGGAGTGCAATCGCTCCATTTCTCCTACTCTTTCCTCACTTGGTGCCAGATGTCTATTGTTGCGCGAGCTCAGTACAAGCGATACATCTTTCCACCAGCTGAGATATTAGACAGGATGGTTCTACTTGACAGTTGGCTTCGAAGAAGTAACATTCTCGGGATAACTGCTACAGCATGTCATCCATCTATCCGTCGATGATATCAATGGCGCATAATTGCATGCTGGGTTTGATCATGCATTTATCCACTTGGACTATGTCCACCATAGTCCTCTGAGAGATATCGGTGAAATCTCTTTCTTCTTTATCCTTCAGATGAAGCGATATCTTTTCCACATTTATTTTCATTAGCGTCTCGGCATCACACCCGATGTCAATGCCCAGAAGCTCGTCGTTTATAGAATTAAAGGCCTCCTCCAAGGAGTTGGTTATCTTTTGGGCTTGTTGCTTGCCTTCAGTGATGTTATGCTCCCATTCCTTTAACATAATGTTTCCTCTGGTTTTCTCTGAAATGGTGAGCCTGGGAGTACCTGTCAAAACCCTATTGTTCATGGCTATCACTGCCTCCTGGAAGGAAACCCGAGCCTCTCTGGCATCCCTCTCTCTGGCCGATAAGTTCTCGGAAACCTGATTTACCAACAAACAGTTGTCATGGATCGCTTCTACCTTGGCGAGCAAATTTCGCTGCGCCGCAGAGACTCTGCTCCGAATCTCGATTGCCTGGGATTTGAACATCCTGATGTTTATCATTCTTCTCTTGACGATCTCTACCTGGGCCTGCATCTGTTCAATCAAATTCCTCTGCTGGCTCGCCTGCATCCGACCATCCCAGACCACCAGTTGTGCTTGCTCAAGCTTAGTTTTGAGCATCTCTATCTCGTTCTTATCGTCCAACCTAGCCTGCTCCATTCCTATGCTCGCCTGATCTTTAGCAGTTTCCGTTGCTATGGCCAATCTAGCTTCAAGGGTCCTAATTAGGTGATTTTTTCTCTTAAGTTGGTTTTTTAGGAGCCCAACTAAAAATTGATTCGCCAAGGCATAGGCTCCTAGTGTCCCTGCTATCTCAGTGGCAAATTGCTCATTTTTCTTGTTTTTTCCATCAGTTATGACTTTATATTTCTTTGCAGTCGACTCTCCTTCTTGATAGAATTCCCTTTTCACTACTTCTTTTCTCTTTTTATCGAAGAAAAACTTGTTCGGAGGGAGTTCTTCTACTCTTATGGGCCTCAGCTCTTCGTTGAAAATCCATCCTGCATCGATATTTACCTGCGTCAACTACAAGGGGGTAACTGATGTGATGGGTTCTCCGATCTTCTTCGTATATTTTCCTGGAGTATCGACCGGAATCTGCTTCTTCGACTGTTCTGGAGTCTTTATCTCGGTCTCCAGATTTTGTTTCTTTAGCAGTTCTGGAGTTTTTATCTCTGTCTCTGGATTCTGTTTCTTTGGCGGGTCTGGAGTTTTTTTCTCTGCTTCCAGATTCTGCATTTGTTCCCCCTCGTCCTGGTGTTTTCTTTGGTCAGGAGTTGCATCTTTAGAACCTTCGGCATCCTTATGTTTTGTCTCCGAACTACCTGGACCCTCACCTCGCAATACAGTGGGGAGATAGCTATGTCGGTGTTCCTGGAATTTCAATACCTCGGCTCTATCCTCGGGTGCCAAGGATTGGATCTGGGCTAGAATTTATTCATAGGACCTCGCTCCTCGGAAAATGTCATCCAAGGGTGAATTCTCATGCTCAAATCTCTTGAGCCCACAATTAGCCAAATGATTGCTTACGACCCTCTGTGGATCATGCTTCTTGTATTCGATGGAGACCAAATTTAGGTCTTCCAGGGTTGTCGCCTCGGCTTTGGCATGCCCGAAATCTAATAAAGAATAAGAATTCGAACGAACAGGAAACGACGGCCATACCTTTTTAGAGTACCCTTTAAGTTCTTTTCTCACACCGCCAATTATCGTTTGTCGGGCAACCTTGCGACAAGCCATCTTGTTGGGAATGAACAATGGCAGTGCGTGTGGGGAAACACTAGCCCCGAAGACTCTGAAGTAGGAAAATTCAGCTTCTACATACCAGTCCGCGATGCTGCTCAGATTTTTTACTATGCTATCCGAGATCCGGGGTGGCAGGTGACCAAAAATGGTCATGTGCAGGGGCACCATCACCCAATTAAAAATTTCATACGCAATTTTTTTTTCTTTGTTTTCCCATAATTTTGCATGATATACATGTATGGGTTCATCTTCGGCCGAAGTCCAACTCCAATTCATCAATGTAAATGGTGTCATAGAACAAATCGCGTCCATAATGTACGCAAACATGAAGAATGACGACACCTTCCCATTCTCTTTCTGCTCCTGATACTCTGTGACCCGATTGGTCAAGCTATTCGAAAGCATCTTTGCCCAGTTAAAAGAACATCCCTTGGCGACCCGAAACATTAGAGGCACCCACACAAGGAAAAAATGTGATGTGTCCTCTTTCCCATATAACCGACATGTCATCATGGCCACATATCTATACTGCGGTTCTAATGAAGCGATTGAATATATGTCGTGGGTATCGGCTCTAAACTTCGCAGTGTTTGAAACCCAATCCTTTATCAAACTAAACATGGTTTTATCATATTGTTCGCATTCGTTCTCCTTGAATTCTTCCAAGAACTCAGCGCCATATGTGTGGTCGGACGTAGCGGGCAGCTTGTACATGGTTTGCAGATGCTCTGGCCTGAAGGTCCCAATGGTGACTCTTTGCTCGTTCATGATAGTCCTGGTCGGTATGTCCACATGGTCCAATGGCCATCGGACCATATCGTAATATGGAAGCAACCGCGGTCTGGCTGCTACTCTGTGCATTCCGGATTGGACGACTATTTTGTACTTGGTGGTTAAATCATCTCTTTTGTTGTCATCAGAGTCGTCGGAATAATCCACCAATTTGGCTTGCAGAATATCTGAAACATATGACCAATTCGGGACCGAGTTGATACTTTGGGGCGAAGTATCAGAGACATTGTCTGAGCCTTGTCCTGAAACCTCAACATTCGCTTTTGCTGCTTTTCGAGGAACCATGGCTGAAGCTTGTGTTTTAGCTCTTCTGCGATAGAACTGCGTATACATACAGAAGTCAGTTTACTCAGAGGTGGTGACGTTTGTGTGCTATGAAAATGAATTTGTTATAATGAAATACAACTCTGCTATATACTCAACAGACTCGGTACCTTTCAGAACAAGTCTGTCAAATCATATTTGGAAATAAATTATGTGATAAAAATCTGATCTTATACGTCGATTTACCCTATTTCCTCATCAATGTCATAAATTTTGGCGGTTTTAAACTCGTAGTTGGCGCATGGAGGAAAAGGATACATCGTAAATCGTGCAGACATCAAAGCACGGGATATTCATTGATTTAGCTCAATTAATTCGGTTTTACCGTTGTTAACAGTGTTTCGGTACTCGCTATATCGGGGAATTTCCTTTAAAATTTTGAGTCTCTAACTCCCGAGACTGCGAAGATCGATTTTGGTTTAATTAAAGGTAATCGCGATTTGGGGTTTGATTAATTTTATGATTATTATATTCGCCATATCGCAACTCGGAGCTTCGAAGATAAATTTCTGGGAGATTTACATGCCGAGCTACGAAATCGCGAGATCGCGATAACATGTCTTAATTAAAAGGGATGATAATCTTGGATTAAGTAATTAATTAATCACGTTATGAGTCGAGGTTTAGACGATCAAAATTTCAAAAAGGACAACGCCGAGTGGCGAAATGCCGAGAGAATCTTTTACCATGGTTTATCTTTTACCCTTAACCTTGATATGAGTTACTCAAATAAGGAACTCGTGTTCTCGGCTATCGGGGTTATGAAAGTAAAATTTTGGGTTTGAAGATCGTCGAGGCGCGAAACCCCGATGACGTTTAAACATGAGTTGAGGAAAACTTTACCCTCGTTACTGTTTTGAGTGAAAAGTTAAAATGACTTCGTTGTTTCGTGACTCGGGACGTGTGAACTGCATGAGCTATAGTATCCGGTCTACGAGATCCCGAAGTAGAACGAAAGAGGAAACATTTTACGACAGGTAGGACTTGTTTCGAGAGTGGAAAAATCATCGTTGCTCACGTGATCAAGCTTCAGATATCATCGATATCTCAGAGGAAAAATGAAAACCATTTTTAGATTTCAAGCATTAAGAATGAAACTTGTGAAGGGTTAGAAAAACAGGGGCGGCTCCAACACATAGGAAGAAAACAATGCATCTTTGATTCAATTTTTTTCTTTTCAACTTATCAATGATTTGTTGATGAGATCACTGCCTTCCCAATACTTTGAATTTCACCATAATTTATGAATATGTTCCTATTCAATATCTGCAATCACTATAGACAGTGTAATAAGTACTATTTAACACTGCAAAATTTCATTGAAGAGATCTTCGTTGTTTTTGTAGGATTGAATAGCTAAAAGCACATTTACAACAACACACAAAAGTGCGCAGAGAATAGTGACAATGCTGAAGCATTTGCAGTCGACCAAGAAGGGATATGTGCTCTTCAAGTATTTGGTTTGCAACTTTGCATCGATCTGCATGTCCTCAAAGGATACCTATGCTGCTATCTAGTGTTCTTGATAGCTAGACTGTCAAGCGGTCTTATTTTATTCATTATTGTTGATACCTGGCACTTGATTTACAAAAACAAACCTCAATTATCAATGATTCAACCCTATGTTTGAAAACAACTCGACACCTGCATAATATTTGCAATATGCTAGGTGACCTGTGATCCCTGCAACTTTTCCTGAACATCTGGAACATTTGATTTGTTATCAACAAAATTTCAAAACCCTACAACTCTCACTTATTCAAATAATTCAAGGATCTAACACTCGATCCTTGCTCCAAATCTATCTTTGCGCTCCATATGGGTTTTTTAAAGAGGTGATCTTTGAATCCTTTGATGGAAACACCTGTTTAGTATTTAAACTCATCGTGACACTTTGATTCGAGGCTTAAATCATGGCTTGACTTATGGAAAGGGCTATGTGTGTCGACCTAATACAATGTTTCCATTTCAATGTCATGGCCTGATGTCATAATAGCACCTGTAATCTCTGGAATTATGCTTACAATATTTGGAACATTTAACACCTGACTCCTCTCATGAGATGCAGATATTACTACAAACTGGTATCCTAAAGCCCAAATAGTGGTTGATCTAACGTTGTCTGGTATAAATCTCTCAGATTGCAACACCTTCATCAAATCGTTCATAAACTCAGGGTCATGTAAAAAAAATGCCCCCAATTCTTCATGGTTGTCACTTGACTGCATCAATACCATAAAGGCAAAAAGTATAATACAACTATATTTCCTGCGAGTGAATTTACAACCTTTAAATGCGTTGCTACTACCTAAATCATTTTGATGACATATGTAGAATGTAGAACTTGGCACTTGCGCATTTGATTTATATGTTGTGTGGCTTGGTTTGACCTATGAAAAACTCAAAACACAACTATACTTACCACAAAACACCTACGCACACATTCTCTACCTGCAAATGGAGTATTTGTTAGCTATGTTGAATAGATGTAATCGGTGCTTGGAAGGACTTTCTCTGGTGTCTTGAACCATATTCGACACCTGTACATTGCAAATGATATGTTTGATGAAAGGAATGGTGTCGAGTTGGAAATTACGCTGGGCTTTGGTGTGTTATGTCTTTACTTTGTGCTTGATACGTGGCTTTGCCCATGGGTCCCTAAAGTTTGGCTAAAAGCTATCAAACTCAAGAGGCTCAGTTTATTTTAAGACAAAACTCAAGATTATGCACAAAAAGAGTTGCTTGGTATATAGATAGCTTAGGTCTGTAAGATTTGAACTTATTTAGACACTTTGTAATGCACTCACTACTATTTATCAAATTACAATCTAAAGGAACATAAGACTAAGATTTATGGCAAAATAACCATTATGTGTTCATGTACTGCAGGTCAAGGACAGAGTCACAAGGGTCTGGACCAAAGACGATCAATGGGAAGCTAATCAAGAATTTGGAGATAAAATACTGGCTAAATGACTAAGATCAAATGACACATTAAGCATGAATGAATGAAATTCCTCAAAAATTTACAAAAACATTTGAGGAGATAACAGTCTCTTGTAAGAAAATAATGTCTGGAAGGTTAAATTGAAGAAGTCATCGCATGGAGGCTAGTTTATGGGAACCCCCCACTCCCCTAATATTAAAATACAACAATATCATGATTTAGCATGTGCTAGGGATTTGATGCCTCTAAGCGCCCCATGATCAATATCAAAGGAAGAAATGCAATCTGAGTCCAGAAGTTTAATTTCAGCTCACTTCTGAGCACTTCAAGTCTTAATCAAAGAAATATCACACCCTAACCCTCTAGTTCAGGATAAACCCTTAAAAACATAATCACATTGACCCTCCCTACTCAAAGAATCATCACAGTCCAACTTTTCACCAGATAAAACTTGTGTTAAAGCAGTCTTACCATGGAAGGTAGGAAGAGGTAGCGGTTCGGGGATTTCCTGTAAAGAAGGGACTAAGGAATATAAAACTGAGCTAAGTGAACATTCACCCCTACCCACCCCCCTTAAACCCTCGCTACGATGTAAATCATGATCTAAAGAAATGAGGGAAACATCATCCTCACGTAGAAACTGAACAATACTAGGTAACGGGCCTTATCCCTCACAGTGAACCACCCCCGAAAATATCGTGCCATCAATGAGCCCACCACTCACAATGTCAACCTTTGCCAGAGGTGACAATAAGGTGGGATCCTACGAAATAACAAAATCAAGACCATCTGATAGACCCAGAGGAAATTTAGTGGGTTCAGGGGTTCTAGTCTATTCAACACCCGGAGAAGAGCTCCTAATTGAGTCCGATAGAGTAACATGAGGGAACAAATACGGGATGGAATCCATCTCTTGAGCATCTAAAGGCACCAAAAACTGGTTACATTTTTTCCCCATCCCAATAGTATTATCCAAAGTATCTCTTTCCCAGGAAGTAAGTGACAAATAAAGGGAAGGACAAAGTGTTCTCAACTTACCCGAGAAACTACAGCTAGTCCCAATGCTATCGATAAGCTCACCTCCTGAGTTGTAAGCGTTCCAGCCCCCCGAAGTAACTTCTGGAGTATCTTCGCAGGTGGGTCTATGGAGAAAGGAGGAATTAGAGGAATCTTCTTCAGTATATCCCCCATGACATTCACTGTGGATATGTTCGGTTTGACGACAATGGGTACATCGAAAAGGGATTCCCAAAACATCAACGCTCTGTATTCTCAACATACCATGCCACTCCAACTCAATAGTCTCCGGGAGTCCTGCATGTATGTCTATCTCAACCAAAACTTTTCAAATGCATTTATGTGGTGCTAAAATAGGTGCTTCATCCACTTCTATAAAACTTCCTAGACCACTTGCCATATCTACTATAGCTCGCTTATTCCACTAATGAAGTGGTAGACCAAGTAGAAATACCCAAAGGTGACAGAGTTGGAAATACTCCAGAGATGGGTTGAAGTTTATTCGCCACCTCTTTAGCATAATTCTCCCTCCATACACCACCCACAAAGTATAAAGAAACAAAGAGACATCCTCTGAGGTCCTACACTTAGGCCTGAACCAGCCTTGAGATAGGTAGTACACCTCCGAACTGTAGCCTAAGAGATATTTCCAGTTTGAGTCTACCCAAACTTCAAGTGGTGTATGACAAAACTTGCGATAATAAAGTCTCCCAACGAGAATACACATGGCCATAGTGAAAGCATCTGCCAATCCGATGTTTGAACCCATTACAAATATCTGATTCATCTTGTTATCTTTCCATGACTTTAGGCGACACTGGTCTCTCCTACTAAAGAGGCATTTTGTTCATCCCTCATTTCTGTAATGTTCATCTAGCTTCCAAAAAACTTGTTTCTTCTTCCTATAATGAATCTCACTAGAATCCCATTTAGATTTCTCACCTGACAACTGAACTGTCGCTAAAACATCCTCCTCCTGAATATTTGGTAAGGATCGAGGCAGTTTTGGATCCCAAGGAGAACGAAAAGTCCCCTTGACAGTTTCTTTGGCATTGATTTCAATCTCTGAATTAATGAACCCGGCGTGCTTCCATATGAGTTCGTCATCTGCACTCATAAGTGCAGTGAATTCAACATATGTCATGGGGTGTTATAATAAGGTCAACTAACCCACAACTAACTGGAGGAATGTAGAAAATCTGCAAAGGTTAAGGCTAATAAGACACTAACCTAACCGCCAAGGCTAATCCTTGATAAGACCAGTCCTGGAGAACATTAAAAATAAAAAATATCTAGAAATAACTACAATAAAATCCATAAGATCCATGCCAGCCTCAAAAACCTCCCTCTGGAACTAGCTCACTGCCCAAGGAAAGGTATTAAAAAACACCCTCGTCCCACAACATAATGGTCGGAAGGAGATAGTTGTCCTCAAAAAACAAAACGAACACTCTAAAACCACTAAACTGTTGTCTTAGGTGTCTGAGGTGCAGACAAAACTAGTAGAGAAGGATGGAAGGGCCCAAAACAACAGGGTCTCACCGCCAAAAAGGGATTGTAATAGGGTTGGACCGCCATTACTTGAGGAATAGTTTAATCACTTAGTAGTAATTAACTAATATGTATAAGCCAAAATATGTTAAAAAAATGTTGCCAACTTTTTTAGGTATTTAGATTCATCATGTTTAAGTGTTTTAATAATTAATATTTTGAAATACTTAATATGTAAGTGTTTAAAAATATAGTTAATTGGGTTTAGTCTAAGTGATTGTAA
>ML849373.1:8034-28096 GCA_009831015.1 Picea engelmannii
TTTGATCTCCTAGGGTTTTAAGCTAGCAATTTCACAGTCTTGGAAAAAATGCAAAGTAAATGTACTATAACCATTCAAAGTAAATAAGAATTGAAAAAATTCACTTACATTCACCAAGAATAATCTAGCAATTATCCTAGTTGAAGACTTTCCACCAAGAAAAATGACAAAAACACCAATATAAGCCTCCTCCAAGAGTTGTGCACCACTTAAATTCATCCAAAGAGCCTTAAAGGAGTTGAATTTTAGACCTCACTTAGTGAGTGAAGGAATGATGAGAAAATACAAGGGGAAAATCTCGTATTTATACAATGAAAATGACCTTTAATTACAAAACTAGGTCAAAAAGGCTGACATGGCTAGTTTACATGAGAAAATACAATTTTACATAAATTTGTCAAATAAAACCCTAATATAAGATTTTTAGGGTGACATCATGCGCCTACTATGGTGACATTAGCCTCCTTGTTGGAAATTTATCCCTCCAAGTGCAACGTTGGGGCTCAAAACCCCTCTGGAACTGCCACATGTGCCAACCAATGCCATCCTCAAGATGGGTGCCTCAATTAGGTGGCGTCAAGGCTCTGAATGATGATTTCAAGGGCCTTTAAGGGCCAAAATCATGGTGGGAGGGAAAGACCCCCTTGGGTCCATGCCTACCAAACTATCTCTAGTGGAACACCCTCCTCACTCTTTGGTGCAAGCCTCTGGTATATGTCTTCCCCTAGTTGGGGTCTTAGCATCCATCTGGTGGGATTTTTCCCTATGGAGGTCTAAGCTAATCATCTCCCCATGTGTACATGTCCATCGGGCATGGTCCTGCAGCAAAAACAAGTACGCCCTCCATGGTCTTATAAGTCACATGGATCATAGCAATGTCAATCACATCTAAAAATCAAGTTATCTAAACATGTGCAGAAACCCTCCCTTTCCTAGACAAGTGCTCAAAGACGTTATGGTATTCTACAAGCCATGTTTGGAGAGGGTTTCGGGACATTCTGTTGGGATAATTATCCTTAAATGTGGGATGTGTTAGGACCCTGAAATGTCCCTTTTCACTACACCTTTTGATCATTCAACCTTGTCATTCCTAAGCTAAATGACTATTATAATGAGAACCAAGACCCTTTTTCCCAAGGTATGAACTATTCATCTTGCTTTTATATTTTCATTTACTTAGCATGTTTGATTGATAACGTTCACTGATTTTACCCATGAAATGATTTAACTAATGATCAAAATTTTAGAACAGCCTACTTCGAGAAACTCGCTGCTGTTACAGCTATGCGCCAATCCTGGAAGATGTTACATGACTTCTGCAATGGATGCCCATCAATCCTGGAAGTTGTTACACAACTGCTACAACAGAAGCTTGTTAATATCATAATTTGTTACAACAGACGCAGTTGTTACATAACTGCTACGACAGAAGCTTGTTAATCTCGGAAGCTGTTACAACAAATGCCACCAGTCCTGTTGTGATACGACTGCTGCAACACCTGATGATTAGAATGTTGGCTCATGATGTTGATGAAGGAGAATTCAAGATTTTGTATTAATGATATCTAACGAAAACCTGAGAATTGGGGATTCTCAAGACTTTTCTGTTTTTGAACACTGAACGACTCTGACTTTAAATAGCAGATATTTTGTAATGTAAAGGGTTGTTTAGTCTTTTTCCTTGAACTGAAGACAGTAGTGATTATTGTACACAGACATCTTTTTGGCAATTAAATGAAGAAGTGGATTGAATTTCTTTAGCAGACTGTAACCTATCTCTTTGAGTGGATTCAGTGAGAAGGAAAGGGCCCACCTTCCTCACCGATTCCCCTCTATTTCAAATTCTAGATTTAGTCGTTTCCATTGCAAATGGTTTAACTGTTAGATATTTTTTAATATACTGTTGTTATAGTTTAGTTCCTTCTTGGTAAATGTGCATAGACTTGTCTCATGAGAATTAGAAGTCAGTTGTTGAACATGGATGGAGAACTGCTTTTCCTTTTTCTGCATTAGGTTAAAGTCTTGTTTTGGAGAGTTAAAAGTGTGAAGTAGCTTCTTGCAATAAGTAGATTTCCCTTCCGCAATAGTATAGAATTTCTTCCTGCAAAAGTAAATTAGAAAGCTAGATTAAGGTAGGCAATTCATGGCTTTTGTATATTCATCAGTTTAGATTGCAATTATGATTTTAAGTCTGTAGCACTCCAGCTGTATCAGCACAATTGTATTAGTGATAATGTTTGTTTGTTTTGTTAAGAAAAAAAGAACTTCCCTACTACAATTAGATTAGAGATGATTTCATAATCTAGCATAGACTGTGCAGAATTATCTTGAAATAATAGACTTCCCTGGGTTGACAATTTATATTGAACACTTTGATTTTCCATTCAATTAGACGATTAAAGTGCCCAACATTTTGGTGTCATTGCCGGGGAAGATAATTGTAGATTTTGGTAAGCACACTCGTTTTTTTTTTTTTTTTAGGAATTAATAGTCTGCATGAATCACCAAACGCGAGAACGAACCCCCCAAAATACTAACATTGCAGGCACCAGAGGACGTGGATGAAGAAATCCTAACATACTAGGAAGATAGACCATTGTTGATGAGATTATAGCCAGATCAGATTCATCTTCAGGATTTATTTTGTGCCCTGCCAATCCTCCAAGAGGATGTGATCTGCAGTCAGCAGAAACACCCCCTTTCAAAACATCGTTCTCATCAAGGGCTGAAGCTGAAATCGAAGATAAAGATTTGTCACCAAAAAATCAACAAGCAACACTAGAGAACATTGAGGATCAAGGCAGTATAGCCTGCAACCGAGAAAACCTAGAAGAAGTTGTTTATCATATCAATGGTCAGATAGTCACTAAGGAAGAGTGGGACACTGTTCATATTGAGTGGAGAGAGAGAGAACATATGGAGAATCAAGGGGATAATGAAGAAGAGCTCTACCAAGAGAATCCATAGAACAACGAGGATCGGGTAAACAATGAAAACACTATCTCTGCCCTAGTTTTTCCTATTTCTGATGTTCCCACACAAGGGATGGCTCCTATGAAAAACATACCTCTCTCAACTCTCCCAAATTTTCATGGATTATATACTAAAGATCCGGATGAGTTTTTGTTTGAATTTGACATTTTGTGTAGAATCTATGACTACACTACCACTGCGCAGAAGCTTAAACTGTTTCCAGCCACATTAAAAGGAAATGTGTTCAGATGGTTTATGAGCCTTGGAGGGGAAAACATTTCAACATGGATACAAATGAGGCATCTTTTCCTGCACAAATGCCAAGACTACTGTCGAACAAGGGAACGAAGAGAGGAGCTGTTCAAAATGTCACAGAAGGAGGACGAGACCCTTGAAGACTTTGTGGAGTGACTCCAATACAATCTACAATAGTCTGGCCATCCGAATGTGAGTAAGGACATTCTGAAAACCATTTTGCTAAAAGGTGTTAGAGAAGATTGTTTAGATATGCTGAATATGCTTGGTAAAGGAGATATATCTAAGGAATCCTATGAGGACATTGTAGACCTCTGCAAAATATGTTCTCGGTGATCTATAAGGAATAAGCCAACTACCAAGGATACTACTTTTTCAAGGGTACAAAAATCAGCCAATGGAGGAGCAATAAGTGCATAAATAGGTAATCTGTTAGAAAGTTTCAAAACAGAGATGATTAACTCTTTTGCCTCACAAATGGATACTTTGTAGGTCAAACAGAAACAAGCAGAACCAGAGCAAGTATTATGCATTTTCTATCCAAAATGCAGGAAGAAACATCCACCAAGGGAGTGCCCACTGAACAATGTCCAAGTATGCCTTATTTGTGAATTAGACCATGCCACTGACCAATGTCCTTCTCTACCAGGGGTAAAAGCATCAATGAAGGAAAATAATGAGGAAGCAGAGGCTGTCTATCTGATCACACAAAGGAGACAATGGAAACCAAGAGGTCAAGGTATGCATTATCAATTCTCTCCTCCAACATTTAATTATTGGAACAATCAGCTACCATATGGCCAGTCGAATGCCCCCCCTTCAAATCAAATTCCACCCTCTTATCAGGATCCCAATGCATGGTTAACTATGCCTCAACAACCAAATCACTATGGGCAATGGAACCCATACGGAAGAGTTCCTCAACAACAACTCAATTATCAAAGCCAACACCAACCAATTTTCTTTCAACAAAAGTTCCAACCCCCATACCAGCAGCAACAACTGCAATTGCCTCCTAATAACTCACCAAACAATCCTCCCTTATGACCTCATATGCCTGTGAAACCTAACCCAAACCCAAATAATAAGGTCGTTCAGAACATAGACATACATAATGTGCCAGCCTTATCTATTACTCCTATGCCTTGTGATGAAATAAACTTAAGATCAGGGAGAATAGTTGAGCCAATAGTTGAAGATGCTCCATCTTCAGAATCAGATAAGGAATCAGGGGAGAGACCATCTACTGATACATAATAAATTGACCAACCCATTCTAGAATTAGCAGACCCACCATTCCCTGAAAGACTGAAAATTACCAAGCCTGTGGAATTACCATTTTTCAATCTCCTTGGAGAATTGCAAAATCTGCACGTTAATATTCCACTACTACAAGCAATAAGGGATGTCCCTATTTATGCCAAGACTGTGAGGGATCTCTGTATCAGAAAACCTGGAAAAAAACCTAAATATCCCCTCATAGTGCATGTAGTGGGGGATTTGTCTGAGCTAATGCTAGGCAAAACTCCACCTATTAAATATGGCGACCCAGTAAACCCTACCGTTACAGTTAAAATTGAATAGACATCTATTCTGCATGTACTAGTTTATTTAGGGGCAACAATTAACATCATGCCAATAGAAACTATGCAGTTGCTGCAACTCAAAACAAAAATCTGACCTACTCCTATTGTTCTAGAATTAGCTGATCGCTCTACCATCAGACCAGAAGGAGTAATCGATGATTTAGTTATTTCAGTAGACTCATGGGAGTATCCTGTTGATTTTTTTGTGCTGCAACCCAAATCTAGTCTGGGAGGCCATCCTCTAATTCTAGGATGACCATGGTTAGCCACAACTGACGCCTTCATAGGTTTTCGATTTGGTTCTATGACCATCTCTGATGGTTACGACACAAAAAAACTTAACCTGTATCCTCATGCTACACCCAGTGCAGAACCTGAAAACTCTCTATGGATGGACATTGAGGCTAAAAGTGCTCTACCTGTCCTAACTATAGGAAAGGCCCTGAGTTTCAAGGATGAGACAGAGGATGAGTTAATCAACTATTTTATTTGTGACCCCTCTACTGTTACACAACACATGCACCACCAATTGATCAGAGTCTTTGACCCTATGGCCCAGGAAGAAATGAACTCGGAAATGTTCTATGAAACTGCCGACAATCAGAGTGATTCAGCTGTAACAACAGTTGCTATAACAGCAGATGATGAAACAAAAACAACCGAATTATTTCCTAAAATTAGTTCTAAGAGCATCGCTGTGGAAATCGAACCTGGAAAAACCTTGAACATCAATCTCGATCTCTCCAATGCTGAAACTCGTCGACTGATGAATTTACTGATTGAACATAAATAATCATTTGCATGGGATTACATGGATATGAAAGGCATCCCCTCTAAACTATGCACCCACCATATATACATCAAGGAGGAATGTCGACCCATTTGCCAACCGCAAAGGAGGATGAACCCAAACCTTAAATAAATTGTTAAAGAAGAACTTCATAAACTACTCAAGGCCGGATTCATCTATCCTATATCAGACAGCGAGTGGGTATCACAATTGGTTATTGTGCCTAAAAAGAATGGTAAGTGGAGAGTGTGTGTGGACTATAGAGCCCTGAATAAGGCAACACAGAAGGATCATTTTCCTCTGCCATTTATTGATCAGGTTTTAGATAACTTAGCCGGAAAAAAATATTTTTCTTTCCTAGATGGATTCAGTGGCTATAACCAGATACAAATTGCCCCACGGGACCAAGATAAAACCACCTTTACTAGCCCTTTGGGTACATTTTCCTACAAGGTTCTCCCATTTGGCTTGTGTAATGCACCAGCCACCTTCCAGAGAGCTATGATTGGTATTTTCTCTGATATGGTGAATGACTGTATGGAAATATTCATGGATGACTTTACAACTTATGGGACTAATTTCAAAGACACTTTGTCTAATCTGGAAAAAGTGCTCAAAAGATGTAAGCATTCTCATCTTTCTTTAAGTACAGAAAAGTTGCATATGATGATGCGTGAAGGGGTAGTGCTGGGACACTTCATCTCTTATGCAGGGATTCAGGTAGATCCAGCCAAAATCAAGGTAATTTTGGACATTCCAACTTCATCAAATCAGAAAGAGGTAAGAAATTTTTTAGGGCACACTGGGTATTACAGGACATTCATTAAAAATTTCTCTAAACTTGCCTCTCCATTATTTTTCTTACTAACAAAAGATGTTAACTTTCGTTGGACTGACGACTGTGAATTGTCCTTTGTAGATCTTAAACAGAGATTGTCTACAACTCCCATCTTGAGAGGGCCCAATTGGGATCTACCTTTTCACATTTCTTCATATGCCTCAGACACTACAATGGGTGTAGTACTAGGGCAACAGGAGGACAAAGAACCCTACGTTATCTACTATATCAGCAAGAACATGGCTCTTGTTGAGTTAAATTACAAAGTTACTGAAAGAGAATTCTTGGCAGTAGTATATGCAATAAATAAATTTAGGCATTATGTAACTGGTTACCCAACTTTTATTCATACTGATCATATAGCCATCAAATATCTAATGAATAAACCTATTACTAATGCCCGAGTGACAAGATGGTTGTTACTACTGCAAGAATTTGATATCACTATAGTGGATAGACCAGGAAAAGAAAATGTGGTTGTTGATTTTCTCTCGAGATTACATATAAATGATGATAATTCACCTGTAGATGATTCCTTTCCTGATGATAAATTTTTTTGCAGTATCTACTCACTCACCTTGGTAGGCAGACATTGCTAATTATTTGGTTGCAGGGAAGATACATACACATCTATCTCCTCGAGAAAGAAGGAAAATTGTTCAAAAGAGTGTTAGGTACAGTTGGATAGGAGGATACCTCTTCTACACAGGCCTGGACCAAGAAATCAGGAGATGTGTGAGGGATGATGAGGTTTATGATATGCTGAAAGCTTGCCATGATGGCCCTTGTGGGGGTCATTTTGCTTATAAAAGGACTGGGCATAAAATTTTAAGGCTGGGCTATTATTGGCACAACATATTTCAAGATGCCAAGAAGTATGTCCAAACTTGTGACAGTTGCCAATGCATGGGTCAACCAACTCACAGAGATGAGATGTCGCTCTAGCCTCAGGTAGTGTTAGAGCCTTTTGAGAGATGGGCCATGGATTTTGTAGGACCCATTCACCCACCTTCCAATTAGAAAGTCTATATATTAGTTTGTACATATTACATGACCAAGTGGGTGGAGGCAAAAGCACTTATCAGAGTGTCAAAAGAGGTTGTCTTAGCATTCTTGTTTAAAGATATATTTGTTAGGTTTGGTGTTCCCAGAGAATTGGTCACTAATGGAGGACCCCCTTTCACATCACATAAATTTGAATATCTACTCATTAAATATCATGTTTTACATAGAATAACTTCTCCATACCATCCACAAGGCAATGGCCAAGTGGAAAGAACCAACAAAGTTATCGAAGCCATTCTTACTAAAACAGTGAGAGAAAATCATAAGGATTGGTCTGATAGATTGCATGAAGCTCTATGGGCTTATCGAACTACTTGGAGGAGCACAACTAGTTTTTCTCCTTACGAGCTGGTATATGGAAAAAGCCTTGTTTTTCCCATTGAATTCGAAATCAAAACCTTAAGAACTGCATCAGCAGTCAACCTCGACTTGACTATGGCACAGAAAGCCAAATTGCAACAACTCAACGAGCTTGATGAAAAGCATTTGGATTCCATCCATCAAACCACAGTGATTCAACAACAACGAACAAAATGGCATGACCGAGTCATTAAGAAGAAATTATTCCAGAAAGGAGATTGGGCTCTGTTGTATGATTCATGCTTTAAGGAATTTCAAGGTAAGCTACGTACACGATGGCTAGGGCCTTATGAGGTAGACACCGTATTTCCCAATGGGACAGTCCGGTTGATTACTATTGATGGATCCAATACACACTTACATGCAAATGGTCATCGCTTGCATCTGTATCAGTGTCCACTGTCCAAGACAAAATTCAAAACTAGTTGTACAATTGATACATATTATCAAATCTTAAACGGAAAGGAGCTTGCTCCTTCCCCTTCTGAACTTTAGGACTTCTTTTGCTCAGACTTTGTATATAAATAATCTCAGCAAAATTTTCATTTCTCTGTTTTTAGTTGAAATTTTTCTATTTTCTTTACTATGCTAATAAAGCTTTGAAAGGTATCAGACAATTATGTGTGTGCAGGTAGATTGATGAACAGAAGGAAATGAAAAACTTCCTAGAAACGAAGTAAGGTAGTGTTTGGCCAATTTCAATGTTGTTACACCTTCTCCCGATAAATTGGCCGATTTCAATGTTGTTACACCTTTTTTTGATAAACTGGTCGATTTTAATGTTGTTACACCTTCTCCCGTTAAATTGGCCAATTTCAATGTTGTTACACCTTTTTTCGATAAGCTGGCCGATTTCAATGTTGTTACACCTTCTCCCGACAAGTTGGTCGATTTCAATGCTGTTACACCTACCTCCGACATTTTTGAAAAAGAACCGGCTGATACACTAATTACTGTTGTTCTTTCTTGCCACTTCACTCTTTCTTTTTGCCGATGTTGCGGCTCCAACCCTCTGATCTTTCATGCAACAACACCATTTATTAGACAATACTGATGCTTTCTATCTGAAAGTGTTGCTTCATTATGACGTGACTTCACATTCAGTGATATCTAGTTGGCTCACTACAGTAAGGACTACGTCTCTTCACAAGCTGTCATTTCTCTCACGATCCTTCATCATGCCAGCTATTACGCGCCATTCCAACGATGGTTGGATTGTGTGGTTACTCCGACATGTCGTTATCTGCAGTAAGATTTGAAGTACATGATTAATCCTACATGTTAAAGTAATGAAGATATAAAAGCACAATTTCCTATTTACTAACCGGTTACACCTAGAGCCAATCCACTTAGTTGGGGGGGAGGGGAATGTAAATTTAGCCATTCATTCTGAATTTTATACACACCTCCACCACCTTTCCACCCACACTTATTTTAACTAAGACACTATATTCTTTCTGCAAACCATGTTCAATCTTATTGCGTCTTTGATTTAGGTGATAGTTTCTCCTCCTACATGCCTGTTAGACTCTCAAGAAACATCATGGGAGGATCAGTTGTGAGACATGAACCCACAACTCTGGACAGTTTGCTGCTACACCCATAGGACTACCAAATATTTCTTCAGGCCCGCTGGATATTGTATTTTAAGAAGTTGAAAGATTTTAGTGAGGATGAGGTATTGGAGTTTAGTCAAAATCTTACTGAAGGGTATTCAATGGTGAATGGGATAAGAATTCCAGTAACAAAAGCAAGCATTATTGTTGTAACAGGGTTGCCAAGAATAGGAAACCGGTGGTTTAACAGAAAAACACATCTCCTAGATGCACAGAAGGGGTTCCTCGTCAACACTAAGCGAGTTCATACCAAAGGCAGAGGTGTAGATGTCAATTCCTTACCAGAGCCATGGGGGAAAGTCGCAAAATTTCTAAAAAGGTACATTACCTGCGAAGGCTAATACCAAGTTGTTTATTTTTCTGATTTCATCTTATTATCACATCCGTGACATCAAAATTGATAAACATTCCTTACTTTCTCCTACATTCATTGCATAACATGGCCCGTTTTGTAAAAAAATCCAAGAGCCCCAAGAACTACGTTTCTAATCATAGACTCATCGACCTATTAATTCACAGAGGTATGGGCATTTCCAATAACCCATTACCTATTGTAGCAGACCAGCCACAGTCTGTAAATCCAGAAAGAATTGTACCAGTCCTTGACAATGCAACCCATGGACCACTTCCAAAGCCTCTACCCTCGGCTGCAACAACAGTCCAAACCCCTACTGTCGTTGTCTGTAAGACGACTCAGAAAAGCAACCGTATAACCCGAAGCCATCCTGGCACCAGACATACAAGCCTCGACGAATTTGCATTACAATAGCATGTAGTTGTGGACAAACAAACAGATGAAGAGCCAACCGCTCCACCACAATCACAGCACTTGGTTGATACACGGATTATTGAAATCCTACCCCTTGCCTCTGACAAGAAAACCCCTGCTCTTACCTATGCATCACCTAAAAAGAGAACAAGGATAACACGGTCCACTATAACATCAAGACCGCTTACGCCCTCTGTTGTGGCACCAAATATCACACAGACCCCTCCTATTGTTGTTGCAATCACACAGGATTCTCCTATTACTGCTACAGTCGATCAAGCACCTACTATCATTACCTATGCATCTTCACAGAAAAGGAAACATCCATTCAAAGGAAAACCTCGAAGATCCATTGATCAAAATGGATAGACATCAAATCAGAACCCTCTAGCTGCTGCAACAGAGAATTCTACAGGGGTATGAATACCAAGTTTTACTTTATGCCCAAAACTACAGGAAACCATCTTCTCCTTTCAAAATGAATGTACTCAATTCACAGCAGAATCATCAGTGTTTCCTGATGATTCTGCGCATCTTATCTATATTGAGAATATTCAGATCATCGCAGACCCCAATATACTAGAATATCCTCCTTGTGTGCTTGAGGAAGAACACCCTATTCCTCCTCCAACAACGAAGAAGAAAACCACTACTTTCATTTCTACTTTACCCAGGAGAAAAACCAGGTCCACCAAATCTGTTGAAGCTACAATTGGAAGACAAGATATGGAGTAGAACATTCCTATTCTTTGTCCACTATTCCCTAAGGTTGATGCAGAGACAGTTCCACAAGAATCAACTGTCCACGTTGAGACTGATCCACAATAACCAGTCCTGACAGATACAGCTTTTACACAAGAACCAACTGCTCCACATAAGATTGTCCCACCAGAGCCAGTAATATTAGAACTAACTGTCCATGTTGAGATTGCTCCACAAGAACCAATCCTGATAGCCACAACTGTTACACAAGAACCAGCTCCACTACATGTTGAGGATGTGCCACTTGCCCGATTATTTTCCCAAATCGAGCAAAAGATCAAGAATACAGAAAATTCTAGGATCGTTGCACTAATAACAAAAAGCAATGGCCTCAAAGCAAAGTTAAAGACCCTGAAACAGGAAGTGGCAGCTGCTCAACAAAAGAATCCAGAAGGTATAACCTTGGACATCCTAGCACTAACAAAAGTTGTTATGGGCAGAGACAAAGAACTCATGTGTTTTGAGTGTGGCAACATTTACTATGAGGCAGAATATGAGGTACTCAAAGTTCCAGTCGCTACAGGACCAACAAATGTATCAATCAAGACTAAACATGGACTTCCTGCTACACAAAAATCAGTAAAACAGAGGATATCTCAATGTGTTGTTATTCTGCCATTTCTAGCATTTTATTTCTATTCTGCATACTTTTTTCAGGGTAGAGACGTATTTCAACATCTTTAAGCCAAAAATATTTGTTATTACCCGCATAAACCCATGGTTGAGGGCACGCAGGAAAAACAAGTGGTACTTAAGTGCACATATGTTGGCCACCCTTGTAACCCCTGTTGGTACCCCTTTGAGTGGTAGCGCATCAGACAACACCTGTGTATGGATTGGCCTAGATTACCTAAAGCCCTCTTTAGATAAACCGATCGGCCGCCTGACTGCTATAGTGCCACCGAGAACAACACTCAAGAAGATACTCTCTAGTAGCTGGGTAGTCGGGTAGTATGGCCAAGGGCATGGTCTAGCCTCCTTAGTTAGTGCCCTAAGATATTGGTTCGAGTACTACTATTGGACCCTGCATTTATATTAGAGAGCTATAGCATAGGGAAAACCCTTGTCTGTAGAACCCATGAATACCTAACCCTTGGAGACAGAAACATAAAAAAATTAAAACAAACAAGATCTATTGCCATGCAACTATGTACGGGTTGCCAAATCATTACACATTTCTTCTTGGTTAATCATTTGGGCATTTCATCACTGCAATATTCTTCAAACCAGAGTATAACTCCGTAGGTGTAAAAAAAAAAAAAAAAAAGTTTGGAAATTTTGGCACCATTATTTGAGACCTATTCCATTGGATTCATCTCTTCGCCCTTATCACATTCATACATATCATTTTTCAGAAGAAAAAAAATTGACCCCACCGGCCCCATTTCGGTTTCCTCATCATCATGGCCCATACTCGTAGCCAAGACTGGGAAGCTCACTTCAATACCTTGCAATCTAATTTCACCGAGTCCCAACAAGAATTAAAACAACTCAATGCCAATGTTGTCTCCATCAATACAACCATGCAGTCTTCAATGGAGGAAATCAAACAAGACCTGACTACCCAAATTGAATATGTCATTTCGATGCTCTACACCAAGCTGCATATCCCTACAGATAAACCTTTATCTAACACACCTCCACATACTGAAGCTGAAAATTCCTCTCATTCCCATAACTTTCAACACCATCACTTTCAACGTGACCTACGTCTTTCGCGGGTCGATGTGACCAAATAACATGGCTCAGATCCCACTGGTTGGGTAACCCAAATGGAACATTATTTCTCTTTATACGGCATTACAGATGACTTTGCCAAACTCCGGTATGGTGTTCTCCATCTAGATCAAGAATGTTGGCAATGGTAGCAATGGAGAAAAACTTCTCGTCAAGGGTATATTGCTTGGACACACTTTTTGGCAGAGTTTTATGAACACTTTGACACTGACACCAACCATTTGGATCATTTGACAAAGTTGAAACAATTAGGCACAGTAGAAGACTTTATGGCTGCTTTTGAGCGCCTGGATTTTCGGACAGAGGGCATGTCTGATACCTTTTTCCGAGAGTGTTTTATCAGTGGCCTCAAGGATGCAATTCGAGCCCATGTCCTCATGGATTGGCCTGAGAGTTGGGTGGAGGCTACTAAAAGAGATAAAGAATCACAACAGGTTGTATCTTCTCAAAACCGGAAACCCTCCTTTATCCCTCACACTAAATCAGTAAATCCCACTACTCCCTCCACTCCACTAAAGATCTAAAAATTGACTAGGGTTGAAATGGATGAACACCAACTCAAAGGACTTTGTTATAATTGTGATGAAAAATATTTCCCGAGCCACAAGTGTAAGGCAACAAATATTTTTATGGCCATCTCAGAGGATATTTCGAAAGAGGATTTTGAAACTCCCCTTATGTCTGAGTCACCTGAAACCACTAACATAACCCCTCCCTCAAACCCTCCTGAAGTAGAACCAGTCATTTCCCTAAATTCTCTCACTGGCTTTTCTTCTCCCCAAACCCTCAAGATAATCGGTTACATAAAGAATAGGAAGGTCATCATTCTAGTTGATAGTGGAAGCACCCATAATTTTATTCATCACCGCATTGCCCAAGAAACTCATTGCTACATCCATGCAGTCAATAATTTCCAAATCATGATTTCCAATGGTGGATCCATGAAATGTGGAGGGCGTTGTGAAAAAGTGCGTCTCCAAATTGGTGACTACCACCTGAAATCTCATATGTTTGATATCGACATGGGAGGTTGTGACATTGTGTTGGGTGCAGACTGGCTAAGGACTTTGGGTCCCATTCTCATGGATTTTAAGGAATTAACCATGCAATTCGACCAGGAGGGACAACAATATAAGTTCCAAGGCATCATCGTCAGTTCAACCGAGATCATTAGTTCCCATCACATGGAAAAGCTACTCAAAAAAGGTCATTCTGGTGTTATTGCCCAACTCCATGCCATACAAGTAGTAGAGACACCCTTGGTGCCACAAGACCTCCAATCCATCCTTTCTAAACATCAAGTGGTCTTTTCCACTCCCCAGGGACTCCCTCCTTCCCATGGTGTTCATGATCATTCCATTCCCCTTGTACCAAGAAGCATTCCTCCCAATATCCGTCCCTATCATCACCCCTTTTCCCAAAAAAATGAAATTGAGAAAATGGTCCAGGAACTCCTTAACACATGCATTATTCACCCTAGTACGAGCCCCTATTATTCTTCGGTGGTCATGGTCTTGAATAAAGAAGGTTCTTGGTGAATGTTTCCTAAATTTCGTGCCCTCAACAAACTTATCATTAAAGACAAATTTCCCATTCCTTCCATTGATGACCTCTTGGATGAATTGAGTGGCACCCATTTCTTTACTAAACTTGATCTTCGTTCTGGCTACCACTAGATACATATGAAAGAGGCAGACATTCCCAAGACTTCCTTTAGAACTCATGAGGGCCACTATGAGTTTTGGACAACGTCGGGGTGGATCCTAAAAAGATTGAAGCTATGCAAGACTAAACTCACCCAAAGACTCTCAAGAGATTTCACGGATTTCTGAGCTTAACAGGTTATCATCACAAGTTTGTTAAGAATTATGGAAAGATTGCAGCACCTCTCACAAAACTCCTAAAAAAGAACTCTTTCACTTGGACTCCAACAACTACTCAAGCTTTTCAAACCTTGAATATGGCCATGTGCACCACTCCATTCTTGGCCCTTCCTAATTTCACAAAGACCTTTGTCTTGGAATGTGATTCTTTAGGGAAAGGAATTGGTGCTATCCTTATGCAAGAGGGTCAGCCTTTGGCCTTTACCAGCAAGCAACCGTCTAAAAGAAATATGGATAAATCAATCTATGAAAAGGAAATGTTGGCTATTATGCATGTCGTTGATCTGTGGCACCCTTATCTATTGGGGCAATGCTTCCAAATTAAGACAGAGCATCAAAGCCTCAAGTATTTTATGGAACAACACATTCCCCCCCTGGAGCAAAAAAAATGGGTGACTAAGCTCTTTGGATATGATTATGAGATCATTTACAAGAAGGGAAAAGACAATGTGGTTGTCGATGCACTTTCCCAAAAATATGAAGATGACGAATCCCTTTTTTCTCTTTTCTTCATTGTACCAGATTTGCTCCAAGCCATTCGCTAGGAATGTCTACACGATCCCAAAAGTTCGCATTTGATCCAACAATTGCAGTCCAATGCTCCAGCTTCCCCAGGGTACTCTTGGCTCCATGATGAGATTCGATACAAAGGTCATTTGTATTTAAGTAAACAATCAAAAATTAAATCCACGGTACTTTTTGAGCTTCATGCCACACCCACTTCTGGGCACTCCAGGTTTACCAAAACCTATGACAGGGTAAAACATTATTTTTTCTGGGATGGTATGAAACAAGACATTTGTAATTTTGTCACTGAATGTGATGTCTGTCAACGCAACAAGGGAAAAATAGTCAAATCTCTGGGCACACTAAAACCTCTTCCGATTCCACCTGCTATTTGGAGGGATATCTCTATGGATTTTATTATAGGCTTACCCAAATTGAGAAATAAATCATTCATCATGGTGGTTGTTGCTCACCTTTCCAAGTATGCTCGTTTCTGTGCTCTTCAACACCCATTTACAACATCCATGGTGGCTAAAATTTTCATGGATCGGGTCTTCAAGCTTCATGGCATACTGCATTCTATTGTTTCTGATCGCGACCCAACTTTCACCAGCAATTTTTGGCAAGAAATTTTCAATCTACAAGGCACCCAATTGCATCTCAACACATCTTATCATCCCCAGACTGATGATCAAACAGAAGTTGTCAAAAAGTGTTTTGAAACATATTTGAGGTGTTTTTCCTCGGAAAATCAAAATCAGTGGGCTCAATGGTTACCCCTAGGTGAATGGCGGTACAACACTTCATAACATACTGCTACACACATGACTCCTTTTGAAGTAGTATATGGACAAAATACACCTTCATTTCTCTCATACTTACCTGGTGTCTCAAAGGTCCAGGCAGTTGACCAAACGCTTACATTTTGAGAGGCTATTCTCCACACCCTCAAACAGAATTTTGTCATGGCACATAATCGCATGAAGCAACAAGCCGATCAAGGTTGTTCTGAACGTCAATTGGTAGAAGGGGATCAGGTGTTTCTTTGACTACAGCCTTACAAGAAAAATTCCCTCAAGGCCAAGCATTGTCAAAAGCTAGCGCCCAAATTTTATGCTCCTTATACCATTCTCAGGCATGTGGGACAGGTGGCCTATCGGTTATCTTTTCCCATTCATTCTAAGATCCATCTTGTTTTTCATGTTTCATTCTTAAAGAAGGTGATTGGAACTAAGTGCCAAATTCAAACCAAACTTCCCGAGTTAGACGAAGAAGGATCCATTTGGCTACAGCCACAAGCAGTTCTAGACCAGTGTGAGCATCGCCTGCATGAGAGAACCATCAAGGAAGTGTTAGTCCAGTGGAAATATACAACTCCAGCAGATGCCACTTGGGAACCAGCTACCATTCTGCAACAATTTCCACATCTCAAGCCTTGAAAACAAGGTTGTTTTTAAGGGGGAGGACATGTTAGGGTCCTAACCCACACATAGGTATAACAATATATTCAGATGTAATAAAGGTCAACATTAATAAGGCCTTGCAATAAAATAGAATAATTTGAATGTAAGAAGACCTAATAGAAGCTTTCGCTTCTAGAAGGATCTTCCTCTAGATGCTTCTTTTGATAGACATATTTAGTATAAATAGGTGTCGAGGGTATGAGAACCCTAGCTTGGATATTATTTTAATAGAGATTTGATCGACTGGAGGTTGCCCCCTCGAAGAGGCTCGTGAACATTTCTCTCAGAATCATAGTGTTATTTATGTTGTTATTCTTATATCATTTCAGTGTTATTGTGGTGATTGTTCTTGTTATATTGTTGTTATTCTGCCATTTCTAGCATTTTATTTCTGTTCTTCATACTTTTTATATCTGGTATATTACATACCTAGACTCATTACCTCATGGAGAAAGACCCACTGCTGCTGAAGGACCAGGCTAATGGGATGGATGTTTCTATTGATGATAGGATGGAGGTGCTGAAGAAGAAAGATGGGCCCTCCAGGGCCAGGCTCAAGTCGATATGTCTCTCGGTACTCCATGTCTAGGACTTGTGGGCCTCGAGACATAATCTCCTTAGTTATACCTAGGTTAGGGGATAACATTTTTTACGAGGAAAATCTCTCTATGGATAGGGGAAAACCACAATAGACGGAAATGACTACAGAAATAAACTCTATTCTCGGGTATGCTATATAAACAAATATGCTAGCAAGACAAGATAAAATTCCTACCTCGTCCAGACGTTCGATGAAGTCCACCGTTGAGCACTTGACCCAAAGAAATATACCTGCAGCTAGTCCTCAAAAACCAAGAAAAGAAAGAATATGGTGATAATATATGATGTTATCACATTCAATAGCATAATCCATTAACATTCATAACAAATACGCCCATGGAATAATAATTAAAATATTTGCAAGATATCAATTGGACGAAAAAAAGAGTATTTCTATTAAGATATAATTAGCAGAAGTGAACAACTTACAGACTTCTGTGTCGGCACGGTTCGGAACCGAGAAACTAAGTTCCTTCCAGCTGGGCCTCCACCACTTCAATCCTCCACCAAAGGCAAGATTATATAAGAGATACAATGAACTTCTCAATCAATAAGGGAAGAGCTTGGGGGTTGAACACTGTGTTTAGACTTAAAGGATAAAGGGATGCAGACTCAATGTGAAGTGAATTATTCCTCCAGAGTAAATTTTCTCTCAAAGTTGAATTCTTTCTCCTTATTTTCCATAGTTCAGAATTGACCCATTTATAGCTTTCAAGTGGAACTGAAGGGTCAATTCAGAACGTTTCCAGTGTATGGAAGGCCAAGGATCATTGATATCTATTCGTGACATGGAAACCCAACACCATTTTTCATTTTATGGCACATTTCCTGATGTACACACGCCGCAGTGGTGCAACCTACGTATATGCATGCTATATAGTAGGCAAGGTGCATATATGTGGAAAAAAATGTATTTTTAGCTCTGGGATTTGTAAAAAGGGATGAAAAGTCTGCATAGGGAAATGGAAAAAGGCCTTTTGTACAAGACTGCATGGGGTGAGGCAAATCTTGCTATAACAACATCTGGCTCCAACTCAAGGACATGTGCTCACTGTAGAGCGCATGAGAAATGCAACATATCTGGTACGACCTGTGACCTGCTAGATATCAACAAAATCTATTAGTAATCATTTAGGGTGATAATATCACCCTTGCCTCATATATGGTACAATAAAATGAAAATAAGCAAGCATATATACAAATGGAAAAACAACTACTCTAGCATGAAATGCAGATGGTATATACAATGAATGTAAAAATCCTACCTACTTACCTCTACTTACTTGTTGGTTGAATGCTATGTGTAGTCAAATAGTCAGTGAAACCATCCTAGCAAGGTCTCATAATAAATTCCTCTGTGCTTCATCATAAACCAAAAAAATGATAAGTCAAGCAAAAAAATAACATGAGTTCAAAAATGTATTGTATCATCAGAAATCGTAAAGTCTAGCTCATGGAGGTGGGAGGGAGGGACAAAATCATGCTAATTCACACATTTAGGAAAGTGCTCAATCCATTTTAGAAAGGGATCTTGAAAAATAAAAGGTTCAATAAATCGACTCAAAGAGTCTGAAGGTTGGTTACCTTGGACGTCTTCACAATCTGAGGTCTGAGAAGGGACTATCAAGGACCTATAAGATGACTCGCAAATTCTTAAGGGAAGGTTGAAATACTGAGGTGACATAATTATTCTTGAGGTATTCAACCTATCCTTGAATTATATGGTTTTCCTTAGAGGAAACTTAAGACAAAGTACATACTTCCCAACTACGCCCTTAATGACATAACAAGATAAAATGGTCAAAGGGGAATGGAAAACATTATCAAAAGAATCCTTCTCTAGGAAAATGATGTCCTTACCTCTATCAAGATATTAGCACAGCGGTGGTTGGTAATCTTCTTCATGGAATAAATCCAAGTGCTCAAAGGAATAATCATCAAAATCCTCAAGGTATGACCGAAAATCACTAGGAGAATATAACACCAGATCATCCTTGGGTGTCTGAAAAAGGTTTGTAATCATACCATCTCCTTGTTTCCAATTGTCAAAATTAGTAATCTCATATGATAGTTGTAAAGGCGACTTTTGGAAATAATCCTCTATGTCATAAATGGGATCTTCATTAGAACCAATCACATCCCACTTACGCCTTCCAACATGTATGAACTCATCAATATGATTAACAATGTCACTGCCTTTATCATAACATGAAGGATTTAATGCATCCAAGGGCTCCTCTAGTACCTCTTTTCTTTCCAAATCATAAAACAAAGCATCATCAAAATATTGGAAAGGGAGGTAACTTACCATGTTCACTTCTTGTTTTGTAGGAGCATCATTGGATTGTATGACTTCATCAAATGGAAGAGGGTCCAATACATCATCACAAAGACTCATCTCTTCGTCTTCATCAGAAAAAGAAGGAACTAGCTCTTCCAAGGGTTCCTTTACTTTTTCACCTTTTGAATCATAGAACAAAGTGTCATCAAGAAATTGGAAAGCAAAATGACTCACCTCATTCTCTTCATCTTGTGCAGGAGAGATAGGATCTTGGAGAGATTCATCGGACGAAGGAGCAGTTACTAGTGCCTCATCCTCATAATTCACTTTTCTAGTTAAATGTTCATTGCATTCTATTGAATCATAGGAAAAATTTTGCTCCTCTTCAAGGGGTTGACAATTTTCTTCATAAATTTATCCTTCTATATCAGAGGGTTCTTGGTATTGTGTAATGTACACATCCTTGAGATATTCCACAATCTTAGTGGTGAATCCTTCATTTTCTAGGGCTACTGCGAGATTCTTAAGGGCATCTTCATATATAAGGAATTGTGGTTTCACAAACTTAATAAACCTA
>ML849374.1:11576-35481 GCA_009831015.1 Picea engelmannii
CCGGGATGTTGGGCTATGATATGGTTGTCCAAGATAGGACCACAAGGATGCTAGGTAAGCTTCAATTTCAAATTTTGTTTATTCCTTTCTATATATTATATATGACATTTATTACTTGATGGAAATCCGAAATATAATTCGTTGTCTTCCTTTCATTTTATTTGTTATAGATGTCTGGTGGAAACACTATGGTGGAAAGCTCCCAGAGCTGCAGAAACTTTCCGTTCGAGTGCTTAGTCAAACTTTAAGTTCTTCAGGGTGTGAGCACAATTGGAGTGTCTTTGAAAAGATACACTCCAAGAAGCGCAACAGGTTAGAAATGTTAAAAAATGCAACACTCAAAATTTAAATTATTTATATATTTTTTTTAATTTTAATTTTTACAATTTAGTATTTACTATTTATTTACCATCACTAACTATAGATCTCAATGTTCATACAGGTTAGGTACCCAGCACCTTAATGACTTGGTATATGTCTACTACAATCTAAGGTTGTGGGTGAAGCAACTTGACAAAGAACTTGACATAGAAGCCATTTCATTGGATAACATTGACACCATCAGTCAGTGGAGGGTCGAGATTCAAGAGCCTGAGATGGAGGAGGCCCCCGAGTGGTTGGAGGAGCATGCAAATGATTTGAGGGAGGAGGGGAAAACAGAGGAGGAGGAGGAGGAGGAGGACGATGTTCCACTTCCAGTGGATACAGAGGCCGAGGAGGAGATTGGACTTCGAGTGGATCCAATGCCACCACCACCTCCATGGACAGCCATACCTGGAGTTGGACTTGGGTCCGTTGGGACTGGGAGGAGGCAACACACTTTTCCTTCCACCTCGTCCCCATCACTTACCACCTCAGATGGACGATTTGGAGCAGCTGGAGCTTCCACTCCAAGCTCATCTGGAGTACCTCCACGACCACCTACTACTTCCAGAGGAAAAGTGGTGCCCTTTACCCGTAAAAGGGCTAGAGCAGCAGTTGCAGCATGACCTAGAGAGAATCAATGATTTGGATCTCTATGATCTATCATTTTCATTTTATCATGTACTATTAGTATCTAGATGCCTCATGATGATTCATCTCATGAGATACATTTATTTTGATCATTTGATGTGATTTTGTATCTACTATCATCCTATCAGGAACATGTTTCAGAATTTTCAGTTTAGTAACGATATGTGACCACTTGACATCTTATGCATCTTATTTATTGGTTGTTTTTTCGTATTTATGTAGCAAAGTGTGTATTTGATGTTGTTGTTTCTTCACAAGTTTAAAAAATTGAAAAAAATGAGTGTTTTTGTATTTTTTTGAGGTATTGAGACATTTTCTGAGATATTCCGATATTTTCCGCTGATGTCGCCGAGAAGTTACATTCCGGACCCTCGCCTACACTTTCCCCGACACGACATATACAACATTGGTTGTAACACCTGCCTCATTCTGTTGCTCCATGATGATGATGATGTTGTTGCTCTAGCCTTCGTGCTGTGATGATGTTGTTGCTCCAGCCTTTGTGTTGTGATGGTGATGCTGTTGTTATTGATGTTATTGATGATGATGATGTATTAGTGTTATACTAATCCATGCTGATGCAGATGATGATGACACTACTCCAACTCCATGCTGTGAATGATGATGAGAAAAACTTCCGATGATTTATAGTTATGCCAGTCAGTGTTCCAGATGCTATTGATGTTGTTTCCCTCTCTCTCTCCCGATGATGTTGTAGAATACCCTTCTTGTTAAGGGGGAGTGTTGAAATATTGTAACTGCAAAGCGTATTCTATTTATTATTGAGTTATTATTCATCAGATCAATCCCCTTTTGTGGATTGATCATGTCAGGCTTTGTACTTGACCAAATCCCCTTTTGTCGATTGGTCAAACCCTAATTATATTATGCTAATTAAGAAGTTGCCCCCCAGGTCTAATTAAAGTGGTTTTAACCACTAAGAAGAGAAGTTGGCCCTGCCCAGTGAAGAGACACCTTTCCAACGCTTGCCAGCTAGTATAAATAAAGAAGGCTAGCGCCTCATTTGGTCACTCACTCAGCTCACTCATCAAGTGCGCAAGTTTGGAGAGCTGCAGTTGGGAGAAGGAGGAAGAGAGAGTCGCATTGCTCAGTGTTGGATATTCTCTAGTGTTTTGGTTTATTGTCTTGGCATTGTATTGGCTATCTATATTAAGGAAGTTTTTGCTGGATTTTCTCCCCCATGAGGGTTTCCCAGGATAAATGCAGTGTATATTGTGATTGTGTTTCTCTTAGTGATCCTATCTATGCGATTGTTATCTAGTAAGTTGAAAAGAAACTTAATAGCTGCTCTAAAATTAACATGAAAGTAGCAACTGCTTTAAGTGTAAGTTGATTTCTATTTGGACTTGTTTTTTGTTTTTAACAAGAAAAACCTCAACTTTCGTACACTTCCCCACTTTTTGCGGATGGTACCCAGTGTAAACCTGTCGGTGCTGATTACAATGCCTGACCTGGTTTGGGACATTGAGTGAGGCACACAACAGAGGCAGCAAAGGACTCGTTTATTTTATTTTTGCTGAAGCTTCTTTAAATGTTTGTACTGTTATTTGAGATCGTGCAACGGGTCTCTTTGTATATGTATTTATCCGTCTGAATTTTATTATAGGCTAAACTTTATTTGATGGTCCTTAAAATTGTATGATTCAATGGAGCTGATAGCAGAGGTTAGTGTTATTCGTATGTGTTACAGATATATTGGGGTCATGGCATGTATGGAATAGAAACAGCCTCAGCATTTTATTTTGGGAAGCATCCATCACTTCTTACATTGGGAGAATGTGCTATGTTAGCTGGCATCATTCCTGCACCGGAGCTTCTTTCTCCATTCAGAGACCCTAGCAGGTTTTTCCCAACCTTAATCTATATATGTAAATTCCTTTGGTTTAAAATTACTTCCTTTAGAAATGTATCCTTCTGATTATTTATAATGTCATCCTTTGTCACCTTTTATATTAGTATTAAATGCCCCCTAATCTTGGCTGGTCTTAGTCTGTTTTGTGTACAGAGTCATCTTAGCTTTATTCGGGTTATGTGTGGATGGTATTCAGTTAGCTCCCTGTTCTGATCTATACTGATTTTTTCTATATTGTTTTTGGTTGTCACAGAGGCAAAAAACCCCAGGCAAGAGCATTGCGGAGGATGGTTGAAGCTGGGTTCTTGGATGCAGAAACAGCAGCATTCACAGTCAATGAACCTCTTGTCTTAGGTTCTGATGGACGAGAAGCTGCATCTGGGCCATGGCGAGCCCCCTACTTTGTTAGTGAAGTATGTGGTTCTTCATGTCAGTAATTACTCCCAAACATGTACCTAATTAAATGTGCTAACTTGTGTAATGAAATAAAATATATGAGATTTATCTTTTTTGTTTTTTGAATTAAGTTCTAATCATGGTTGCTGCAGGTAAGGATAGCCACTTAAGATGGTTGTTCAGCAATGCATATTAAACCCATACTATTTATTATCTGGATTCTGTATATTGCTATCAGTTGACAACTAGCTTTTGACAGGTTCTATATGAGTTGACTCAGAAATATGGACGAGATGCAATATTCAGAGATGGATTGCAGGTAGTGTGATTGTAGAGGGACCTTAATTGTTTTGCGAGCTTAGAATTGATGTTCTAGAATCTAGAATGCAATTGTTGACAATAGATGAAAACGTAATTCGTAATGGTCAAAGAGGCTTGTTTAAATGGTATTATTACATATATTCAATTTATATGATATAAATGGTGCTGCCTATGATTTTGCACTGATGAAGGTACTTCTGTAAATGTGTTGAACCTGCACAAAATAGATCTAGCTAGAAAATACTACACACATTTGCGGAGATAAATTGAGAAAGAAGGAAAGAAAGAATGGAAGAATTCTCATTAACCATATTCTACACTCAAAGAGTGAATAATTTACAATAGATATAGGATACATGAGTAACTAATGAGCCATAGTGGTGGTCTAGAGTGATCTGGACACACACCAACAGTTACGAGAGTAAACTGCCACCTAGTCTAGTCTCTCACACAGTTACGGGAGTGAACTGCCACCTAGCTGAGTTAACTAGTCAATTAGTCTTCAGTTAATTGTCTGAACAGAGAGTAGTGAGGAGTTAACTCAGGGAATCAAGGGTAATGCGCCAGTCTGGTGATGATCCCAAGGCAAGGTCGAATTAGCATGTTGATGATTCCAATGTTGCATGGTGATAAAAAAAATGCAACATCTAAATTCAACTAGTCAAACTGAAGTGTCAACTGAAAGATAATATTCTCCCCTAAAATATATGAGACTGGATAATGACTAATTATGACTAATAAACAAGGAAAAATTGGGAAAAAGAAATCCTTAGAATTGATGTTCTAGAATCTAGAATGCAATTGTTGACAATAGATGAAAACATAATTCGTAATGGTCAAAGAGGCTTGTTTAAATGGTATTATTACATATATTCTGTTTATATGATATAAATGGTGCTGCCTATGATTCTGCACTGATGAAGGTACTTCTGCCTTGTAGTTTATTGTATTCAGGTCAAACAGAGCTTGCCCTTCCCAGGTTGCTGTTGTATCTTTTACACTTTTGTCTTGACATTTACTATATGGGATGGTGTATCTTTCTTTGAATACATCAATATTGAGTTAGTAATCTTCTAAACTCCAAGAAATATGCTTCCAGCATCCCTTTTCAAGGAATTAACAATACTAAAATTCTTAAACAAGGCAAAAAGAAATGGAAATCCATCCAAGGAAAAACTAAAAAAAATATAAAACTGGAAAATAGGTGACTGGCCATGGTGGGAAGAGTCATTCTCATAAAAATTTTCTGCAGTGCACTGCCCATATACACTTGTGGCTGCATCACAGGCTTCTGAGGGGCCTTACAAAAGTATGGAAGCCTGTTTAGGAGTACAAGATTTCCATGGTACTGAACTGAAGGAATGAAGAAAATTAATCTCACAATGCATGCCATAGTTATTAGGCCAAAGAATATGGGAAATTTAGGGATATATGTAATGGGCTAGGTACGATTCGACACAATTCTTTTCACTATATGTAATGGGCTAGGTACGATTCGACACAATTCTTTTCACTGCTGTAACAACTTTGCAAGTATTTCTGAGTGTTGACTTTCGTCAAACACTTATACTGTAACTGCCTTATGACTGTCAAAGACCTTACTATACTGCTGTGAGACTTTTTATGGTTTTCTGTGGTGTTATTAATGGTTTTCATATGGTTTAATATACCAAAATAATTCCAATATTAGAGCAGCAATATGCATAATAAGCTAAGGAAATTCACAATACATATAGCTGATATATTCAGAGAAAACTCAACAGAAACAGCTTCTTTATTTACAGCATACAAATGAGTTACATACTAGAAATAACTCACTGTTTGACTTGATACAGTTCTATGAATGAACTCTCCCTTGCTGTAGGAATGATATTGCTGAAAGGCTGATTCAAATAACTTTCTGCTGCTGCATATAAAATCGCTCCACAGAGGAAAGGCGCTCTCCTTACCAGAATTAGATTTGGACAGTTAATATCAGTTCCAGCGAATGGGTATGGTCACTTTCACAGAGATTTGCAGTCTGTATACAGGGAAAACTCGAGCCTGCTGTCTAACTCAATCTGTGAGACAAGAACTCTGCTCCCAAACCACTGAAATGCCCCCTGGTTATGAAGTTATTCCAACACAGCTGATATATTTCTTCCCAACGCCTCAACCAGCTGGAGAACAATGAGAAATTGACCCACAATGAAGATAGTACTGCCCAGAGATGAGGGATTCAGTTCTCCAACAAGAATCGCCCTTCTAATCACCCAGAATGTGCCCAGCTCACAGAAAAATGGGGTATTGAGGGACCCACGAATTTACTAAGGGAAAACTCGTCCTTCCTCATTCTAGTCGACTCCTTGTATATCAAAACTCAGCTGCCACCTCAAACTCAGCCACAACTGAAAGAAATCACAATTACTGAAGATATTTCAATTGTCGATGAAACAGATGGAATAAATCTGTATGATATCTCCCCCAAAATGGCCAACTAGGGTGGATGGTCTCACCACCGAAGCCAATCTCTGAAAATCCTCCTAGGGTTTCCGTTCCAAGAGTTCCAAAACCACAATGAGCTCTCTCAATGAGAAATTAGCAAATACCGATGCAAGAATGAGAGAGGGCGCCCTCTTTTCCCTTTTTATTCATTAGTTGACTCTTTTGTGACCTTTTTACCTTTTAATCAATTTACGTGACTTTTCATATTTCCAATAGTCACTTAAGTGCCTTTTTTCCACTTTACTCGATGTCACCTTATATTTAATTAATACCTGCTCCGGTGACATTAATAAAATGATTAATTCCCTTTTAATTCCCTGACTATGACCCACGGGAGTTACTTAGGCCATTTCGTCAATTCGTTTAGATGACTCGTTAGGAAAGGGACGTTACAATATATGATTTAATGATAATGAGTGTTGGGAATAGAATTGTAAGGGGAAATTACTGTGAAGAGGCAACCACCAAACAGCTCATAAACAAAGATACCAAATTTCATGAAAAAGAATCAAGGATTTGGGAACACATGGATGGAAGTTCTCAATCACACACTTTCTAGAAGAAAAAACAAAGCAAGGAGAGGAAGAAGAAAGCACTGATAACCTTTCTCCATTGCTTGTTCAATGATTCATAGAGAAGAGAGAAGTGTAAGAATAGCATTGGATAAAAATAGAGGATCTAAATCTAGTATAATCAAGAATAGACTCCATTCCCTAAGATAGAATTTTCCAAAAATATTCGGAAGAAGTCTCCAAGTAAAGCACTCCATCTTCAAGAGGACAAATAACTCATGCTCATGCTAGGAAAAGCTCCACAAGTCTGCCCTAGCTTAAGAATAGGTGATACAATAAAGAAGGCACAAAAGAATCTTTAAAGTAAGCCTCCTAAAGTGCTCCCTGTTCCAAGTATAGTTTTTGGTTTGCAATAAATACCCTCCATACTAATAAGAATAACTCTAAGCCACATGGTTCATAAATAGCGAGTTTATGAAGGCATAACAGGAAAGGTCAGAAAGCAAGGAGGGGAAATTCTTTTAGGCAAAGATAGAGGAAATTTCCGAGGAACAAACAACCTCCAAACATGGAATAAGTGCAAGATAGAATAGCACATCATATGCCTCAAATACAAAGGTGGCTAGTTATAAAAATAGAAAGATATGAGAGATGATACATATAGCAAAATATGCCTCAAAGGAAGGCACACCTCTCTAGGTTAGAAAATAACAAGGATTGGGCTTATTCATTTATTTGGGAAGGTCCCTCAAGGAGGGCATCCTAGGTCTAAACATAGTGACTCCTCCAAAAGTCAAMATTTACCATAAATAGCGGCCCACCATTRTCTCAAGTGAAGTGAAGTATAAAAATAACTGAAAAGGCTCAAGCAAGGCGAGTTGGTCTAGCCATAAATAACAAGGATAGCCACAAGAGGGTGTGAGGAAACTTCCTCAACRAGTATGCCCTAGGTCAAAGTCATAGGAAACCACAAGGCTCAATGTGTTTTAGATTCCCCAAATATAGCAAGTATTCCTCACGTGGGACCCACCAAAACAGATCCCAACCTTGAAAAATTAAACTCCTCAATATGGTTTGAAATTTGGCACTGATGTTGTTATTCCATATTGGGTCCCCCAAAATATAACCACTCTGCTAAAATAGACCAACTTTTTTATGGTCTCAGAATCAACAGAAATTTGAACCATGAACAAATCTCCATACTAGGTCACCAAAAATGTAATTATCTTGTCATTCGGACCAAATTTCTAAAAGTAGAAATCTTCTAAAAATAACTTTTTCTTCTAAAATAGAAATTTTCTAAAAATAGCTTTTTCTTCTAAAATAGAAATCTTCTAAAAACAGCTTTTTCTTCTAAAAATAGTTTTTTCTTCTAAAAATAGATTTTTTTGAAAGTAGAAACTTTGCTTCAAATTCTAACCACATGCCATCTCCATAAAGGGTATCCAAAAATATGATCAGATCTAAAAAAATGATTTTCAAGAAACACAATTTTTCAAGAATGGGAATCTTGAAGTCGAGAAATTGAAAAAACATTGATTTGACCACACACTTTAGAAGTCTTCGACTTCCCATACTTGCACTAACTGTTGCAATGAATTTGCAATTATGGGTCACCTGTTGTCATTGAAAACCTACCCAACTGATATGAGAGTATACAGTGATGTGTCCTCTAGATATACTTGTATACGTTCTACTTGCTCAAAAACCTGTCCAACCATCAACCCTTGAGAAGTAAAAACCTGTGACCATGTGCCAAGTCTGAAAAGGACTCCCAAGCCCTCAATGCCGAATGATGGAATGACCAATCAGTCCGTCCTATAATGTACCTATAAACCATATTTGATAAGTGCCTCAATGGATTTTGGAGAAGTACATTTTAATTTTTGGGTGCTAACTGCTAACAAAACAAAACACACTTAGCGACAAAATTGGGGATAACATTGCCCTCTTCTTGGTTCTTTGATAAGATAAGATAATTTTATGAATGTCCAATAAATGAACACAAAAGTAGGTCAATGGGACTGCTAAGCACATAGATATCATTACAAAGTGGGAGTGCAAAACCGACTCCTAAATAAAGCAAGAAGCAGAACGTAAGGGAAATAAAAAGAGGTATTGCCCCAACCTAAGATCTAAACTGAGCTTTGGAAGATAAAACTAGATTTGGGAGAGATGGACCTAGAATCTAGAATAAAAAGAGTGAGAGCCGATTAGGTCGTATGTAGGTTTTAGTCTTCTCTAATGAAGTCTTTCATTCCTTTGTTGATGTTGATGATATTCATATCATTGGTAAGGGAGATGGTGTTGGTTAAACCTTTGAACTCTTTTTCAACTTCTAAGTCCTTATATATTCTTCATAAATTCCTTTGCATTCTCTTTCACCTTCTCGTTTTCTGTCTCCACCTAGTCTTGACCTTTTGGACTTTGTTAATTTTTCTTTTGTAGATGCTCTTCTCCAACCTCAGTTTTTCCGATTCTTCTTTGAGACTGTATACTTTAAAACAGAGACTCTATACTTTGTCATGTTGCTTCAAGATCTCATTCTCCAATCCTTTTGATCTTTGCAATTATTCATTTTTTTGAGACAAATCATCTTATATTTCATGCATCCTCACAAAAAGACTTATACAATCATACATTAATTGGACAAAGTAGAGACGTGAGTTCCTCCTCTCAACAGTGGTAAGAAGAGCCATCATGTTTTCTTTGGTGCCCATTGTAAGAGAGTGCAATCCAATTTCCTCAAGCTTTCAACTGATTTCTCCTACATTTGACATCCATATTTCTTTGTAGTTGTAGTTATCTTGAAAAATAAATGTTTCATGTCTAATGTCTAGTGCAAAGTGTCTATGGTAAGAGATAATCACCGATTTGTTTCATGATGAGTAAATTGGATTGTTGGACATAATTTATTTCCAAGAAATATTGTCCCTCCTTTCCAACCTTTCACCATAATCTCCTCCATCGTTGCAAAGTACTCATGTTGCATATTTCACTAGGATCTCTTGTAAATTGAGTTTGTTGCCACCATAGCCAACATTTCTTTCTTAAAATATGATAGCTTCCATCACTATCTGAGCTAGATTTTCCCATAGCTTTGGTTCCATCACAAGATCAACAACTCCTAGATGCAGATTACTGGAGGCAGGAATTTATTGAATTTACTATCTTTGTCATACTAAATATTCAATATTTATAATAAAAGAGTTATGACCAAACTAGAGATTGAAAACAAAAATTGATCATCTTTTTTATGAAACTAGCCTAAAACAAACAGACCTAACAAAAACAAAATTTCTCACACGAGAACTAACAATAACATATTGCTAAAAAGGAGCTAAAAATAGATGGAAAGTATCTTTAGTGCTCATCATTTTCTCTATGCTTTGAGGAAATTGTTTCATAATAGTTTGAAGATTTGAGGTAAAAAAGTATGACACCATCCCAAGGAGATTGGGATGCCGGAATGTTTGGCCCTTTGGATTTCTCGTACATTCTTAAAATAAGCTCCTTTATCAAAATTGGTTTAAAATGCTCCAAAGTTTCATGGACGCCCTCTTCTGGCTGCACAACATGTTACATCCATCCTTGAGTTTATTGCAGATTTCAATGTTGTCCTTGAGGATGTCATGATGAAAATATTTGCCTTACCTTGAAATGCATGGGAATTGTTTAGTGATTTCAAGGGGATATCTTCATTTCTAGGTTTAATCATAGCATTTTAGAAAGTTTGAGTTTTTGGTTATGACGAAGAAGAGCATGTTGTAGAATCACACGATGCACATATTTTGCTTGAAATTTGCTGTGGAATGAAAAAGGAGTATGATTATTTGATGCTTGCATATCGGAGTAACCCCTCTGATCTTTTGTTTACCAAAGTCAAAGATAAAGGTAATGCAGTAAACTCATTTGTTGCATAGAAAATAAATACTTGGGGCTAGACCAAGGGAAGCTTGGAAATGAATTGCATGAGGATGATCAATGTTCTCTCTATTCACATGAGCAATCTATGCATGAGATTCTAGATCCAAAGGAAAAGAGGTGTCATGAAGTTATTGAAGACCTCATTGAAGCACCTCATGACTCCATTGAAGGCTATGTATACCCTCCTCTCTCGGAAGAGGCACATTTTGATGATGAGGTACACTTGCACGAAGATAAGGGTTTGGTAAGTTATATTCCCTTTCAAAATTTTGAATTTAATGAGGAGTCTTTTGATGATTTGGAAAGGGAAGATTTTGTAGAAAAACCCTTTGAAGGTGAAGATGTTTTAGGTGTTCTCATCCCCTTGTGTAAGGAGGAACATGGAAGCCAAGAGGATGAGGATTTGAGCACTCTCTTTTTGAATGGAAGGCATAGATGGGATTTGGATCATTGTTTTTTTTGTGGAGATCCCATCTATGCCATGGATAGTGAGAGCATGATGGGGGGAAATCTAAATTAGCACACTCCACTTCCAATCAACATTGAAGGCCACTTCATGGGCATAAAGGAGACACTTTAGGCCTGATTTTTAATGATCAAACATCTTTGAGGTATGTGAAACATTTTCCATGGTCGATGAACAATCATATGTCTTCATCAATAGGGCAGATTTCTTGCAGTGTAAGCATCATTTTCATGACATTGTAAGTGCAGGAATTTTCCAGCCATAGATGTTTTCAACTCTCACCCAATTTGTGTACAACAAATCAGCAAGAGGAGATATTTTTAGGGCTGCAAGTTGTTTGGGATAGCAAAATTTTCTATGTGTAGTTTGTTATCGCACAAGTTGTAGGTTGGGCAAAGCCCGACCCAACCACCAAGTGGCGACAACTTGAGGACACTACACCCAATGTCACCTCGATGTAGGTCCCACACTTCAAGGGTGACTAGGTCACTCTAGGGAGGCGATCTCGGTGGCCCTAGGGGGAAAAGGGATGTGAAAAAGGGAAAGGAAAGAAAGAGGTCCCGAAGGTCAAAAATCTATATGGAAAATGGAAAGCAAAGACGAGTCTCAAGTGGTTTAAAGGTTGCCAAAGACTTGGGTGAATTGCCGAGATGTTGGTACCTCCCCGAGACACAAGAAAAACCACTTTGCAATGATGTATGTTAGTTGGATCAGCAAGTTAAGCTTGCTGTCCCTAATTTGCAGCTATAATTATAAGTTTATCATACATCTGATAGAAATGAAAACAACATACCAACATGATTAATCATGAAACATATATATTTTAAAAACACATAGTCTCGTTCAAAAGCTAAAAACATGTTCATGAAAGTTTGAAACATAGCATTAAAGACATGAATATAACATTAAAAAGTTTTACAAATGTCAGCATGCAAAAAGAAAACTAGAATAGGAACACAAGTTTCATTCTTGATGTTCCTATGGCCTACTTGTTACATCAAAAAGCTCTATGTCATCAAGAGAACTAGGGGCAGTAAAACCACTAGAAGCATGAACACCACTAAATTCAGCACTAGTTGAGGCTCTATCACTCTCAATGCCAAGATCATCTCCATTTTTTGGTGCATCTGGAACATGACTGAGCCATGGAGTAGAAGAATTGGATGAGTCTTTAGCCACATTCTTTAAAGCCAACTGCAAGTTACTGCGAACATAAACACGATCTTCTAATTTTCCAGATAACAATCTGTTTCTTTTCTTGGAATGAATATGGTTAAAGGAACTCCAATTCCTTTCACAAGATGATGCACTTGATCCCTGGCTCAAGACACGGATTGCAAAATTTTGCAATTTTGGGGCCCCCGATCCATAAAATTCCCACCATATTGCCCCAACAACTTTAGTCCTATCATACTTTGCTGATTTGGTTCCAAATACCCCTTCTTCTAATATGTATGCTCTGAGCTGAGATCTAACTGAATATGCAATTGATGGATCTGGAAGTAGCTTGTCAATAGCCTTATAAAGTCCACTCATGACTTCATCATCCTGATGTCTTGATATTCCAAACAATCTAGGGCCTAAATAGCAACCTGCTGCATGTAAAGGACTATGCATCATCTTCCATCTTTTATCAATTACCTCCCATATCTCCTGGTAATTAGCTTCCACATTATCGAAAGTAGTTGCAATGGCTTTCTTGCAACGATCCATGCTCTCATAAATAAAACCCATAGAAGGTTTGTCACCATCAACCAGGCAGAGCACATTAACAATTGGATTACACATTTTTAAAACTTTGTCAGCATTTTCCCAAAACTATTGTTGAGCACTATTTGTTCCACATTTTTCCTTTTGCTTCTTTTGAAAGGTGAGATCTCTCCCACTTAGTATTGCAAAAAATAACTCTTAGGCTTGTTTTTCCCTCAACAACTCTTTTCAGAGTAACGTAAAATGTAGCAAACCTTGTATCACAAGGCCTCAACAACTCTCTAGTAGCATTTTTCTTGTATATGCTCAAATTGAGATGATGGTTGATGATAAAATTTGCAATTGTTTTTCCTCTGTGAATTGTCTCACTGATCCATGGAAATTTGGCTAAATCATGAAGCAATAAATCCAAGCAGTGAGTTGCACAAGGGGTCCGAAAAATGTTTGTGTACTTCTCCATAATCATCTTTCCTGCACCAACACAATTTGAGGCACTATTTGTGATAACTTGGACAACATTTTTCTCCCCAACCTCTTGAATTGCTTCATCCAAAATTCTGAAAATAAATTCTGATGTCTTCACTTTGTTCGTTGCATTAACTGCTTTCAAAAAATATACCCCTTGAGGGGAATAAACCAACACATTGATCAATGGACGATGACACAAGTCTGACCAACCATCACTCAAAATCGTACAACCTGTATGCTTCCAAGACTATCTAATGTCATCCAACTTGTTTGTCACTCTGTCCTTTGTTTTGCTGAGCAAAGTGGTCCTTAAAGCCTCGGATCCAGGAGGAACATACCCCTTGCCAAAATCAATGGCCTTTTTTAATACATTTTTAAAATATGGACTCCTGGCCACATTGAATGGAATTTCACATGCATAAAAAAATTTGGCAACAACATCATCAACTTCTTGTTTTTCAATAGGTTTCCAAAATTGGTTTAATGTTTTGGTTCCACCTGCTTTTGCTGGGGTAGAACTTGAGCCACCCATATTTGATGAAGAATGAATGGTGTTTGGGGAAGACATGACAATCTCCCTTTCAATCCGCTATCTCTTCATATCCCTTTTTCCCTTTTCTACCTTTGATTTATTGTAGTCTTTCTCCACTGCATTTTTCTGCTCATCGGATATCTTTGTGCATCCTTCCACACCACCTCCACTTCCATTATTGATACCAAGTAGGTGGTCCACTGCTCTTGTTAAAGAACCACGAAGTTATGTCCACATAACTGACATAAAAGACTATTCCCTTTTTTCTTGACATGTTTCCATGCCTCCGCTGTAGATTTTGGAGGTGCCATTGATGACTGAATGAAGGTTCTGCAATTTTAATTTTTTTATGTACAATAATTAGATTTTAAAATTAAACTCTGAAAGGAGAGGATTCTACTTCTAAAAAATAAAAATTATAAATTGATAAAAACAAAAAAATTCTTTGATAAAAATAAAAAAATGCACCTACTTCAAGCTTGTGCACTGCTCAGTGCTGTAGCCTCTCGAGAACTATTCTAACTTGTAAGATTCTCACGGGTCACTTGACTTCTACAACTACTCACTGGTCAGTTATAATGCAAAAAATTTTTAGAGACCCGACCCTTTCATATTAGATTCATAATAAATAATAATGGTATTATAATTTTAAATTTATAACATTAAAAAATTAAATATTTCTAACAGTTTGAAATCCAAAAACCTCCCTTACCCACTACAGTCTACCTCCCAAAATAATTTACAGACTGTAGACTGGTCACTGCAGTTACAAAAAATACAAAAAAATTACTTGCAGGCGGCGCTCTGCGGACTCTGTAAGGTCAACGGGACAGTCGGGACTCGACCTTGGCCACTCCAGGATAAAAACTGGCGCCGCTGCTAACCTCTGTAAGAATATAACCCCGGTCCGCAGTTGCCAGCTCGTGTCTCTGGTTTGTTGGGAAAGATTTTCACAGTCGGGGCCAGTCCTGGTTGCTCGGGGTCACTCGGGGTCACGAAGAGCCACTGTATAGTGTATACAGTCGACCCATCGCTCCTGGGGGTCACTTTTGGTTGCTGCAACTTGCGTTGGAGATGATACGTCATTCGGGCGTGCTGGAGATGTTGCTTCGGGCGTGATGGAGTGACGAGTCTGGAGATGAGTTGAGTGTTGTCGGGAGTGCTTAGTGCTAGAGATGCATTGCGATGGAGACTCAAAGCAATGAAATAAAAAATGACGCCGATAGGAGCTTATTTACTCGCGGGGTTTTCACCTAACTTTTCAAACGAACCTAAATCTAATCGAACCCTAGACGAATTTAATCGTTTAAAATCACATTTTTGTTTGAGATTGTGTTCGGGTTCGAGTTCGCCATTAAGTTCGGCGAACTCGAATGATTGAATTCATGCCCATAAAAAATTTGCCGATTTTCGAATTTATTCAATTAAAAACGACGAACCCGGTGACTAAGAATGCACCATGTCATATTGATATGAGTGAACTGAGCTGAGCATGTAATGGAAGGCATCTACAGGCAATTGTCTATGGGGAGTCCAAAATGACATCGTCGAATCTGCTGTCTGAAATGTGGATCATGGAGAAAAATTTCTTGTCTAGTTACCCCTAGAAATGAGGGGGTAACATGGCATGTCTATACTTAGCAGTTTCTATATATGGTAGGTATAGATTGAATGCCAGTTTTTCGAGCGTGTGGTGATGGGGTGGTTCAAGGTTCCTCTTAGTGAAGAGTGATAAGGTAAGAGAAATAATGAGCACATGAATTACTCCCATGGTGACACATGGCAGTGGATCAGAAAAGTTTCCATAAGAGGGTTAAGAAGGAGTTCGTGCTGAACTATGGGTTCAGTCTTTCAAGAAACCTCATTTATTGGTTTTATCCACCCTTACCCTAAGAGTCGACCTTGTTTAATGTTGGCATGGAAGTCAAATTCAAAGTCAAATTTGACTTATTTCGCATGCAATTTCGCTTGATTGTTTGTGAAAAAAGTGGCTGTCAATAAGTTCCCTGTTACTATATTTATCAAACAGAGAGGGATAGGTCGATGTCATGTTCAATAAGTCATACTGATTTGCCTTACCATTTTTACCAAGCAAAAAGGGCATTAAAGGAGAACGCTTTTGCTAAATCTGTTAGGCAAGAAAAGCATTTAAGGTTGATTTATCCTTGCATGTGATTTTTTAATTTTTATTTTGTGAAACTCTTACAGATTGGCTTAATCACATTCAATATCTTTCCTAATTTGTCCTTCTTTACAGATTTCCAAATTTGCATTTTTTCATTAGTTGAGTTGCTGCCTTATTTGATGTACTGTGCCTTGTATCCATTACTAAACTTGTCAGGCAGAAGCTAACTCGACTTCCTTGGTGCCCCAGAAAAAAGTAGGTGGAACCAAAACATTAAACCAATTTTGGAAACCTATTGAAAAACAAGAAGTTGATGATGCTGTTGCCAAATTTTTTTATGCATGTGCGATTCCATTCAATGTGGCCAGGGGTCCATATTTTAAAAATGTATTAAAAAGGCCATTGATTTGGGCAAGGGGTATGTTCCTCCTGGATTCGAGGATTTAAGGACCACTTTGCTCAGCAAAACAAAGGACAGAGTGACAAACAAGTTGGATAACATTAGACAGTCTTGGAAGCATACAGGTTGTACGATTTTGAGTGATGGTTGGTTAGACTTGTGTCATCGTCCATTAATCAATGTGTTGGTTTATTCCCCTCAAGGGGTATATTTTTTGAAAGCAGTTAATGCAATGGACGAAGTGAAGACATCATAATTTATTTTCAGAATTTTGGATGAAGCAATTCAGGAGGTTGGGGAGAAAAATGTTGTCCAAGTTATCACAGATAGTGCCTCGAATTGTGTTGGTGCAGGAAAGATGATTATGGAGAAGTACACAAACATTTATTGGACCCCTTGTGCAACTCACTGCTTGGATTTATTGCTTCATGATTTAGCCAAATTTCCATGGGTCAATGAGATAATTCACAAAGGAAAAACAATTGCAAATTTTATCATCAACCATCGTCTCACTTTGAGCATATACAGGAAAAATGCTATTAGAGAGTTGTTGAGGCCTTGTAATACAAGGTTTGCTACATTTTACATTACTCTAAAAAGAGTTGTTGAGGAAAAAACAAGCCTAAGAGCTATTTTTTGCAATACTGAGTGGGAGAGATCTCACCTTTCAAAAGAATCAAAAGGAAAAAATGGGGAACAAATAATGCTCAACAATAGCTTTTGGTAAAATGCTAACAAAGTTTTAAAAGTGTGTAATCCAATTGTTATTGTGCTTCACATGGGTGATGGTGACAAACCTTCTATGGGTTTTATTTATGAGGGCATGGATTGTTGCAAGGAAGCCATTGCAACTGCTTTTGATAATGTGGAAGCTAATTACCAGGAGATATGGGAGGTAATTGATGAAAGATGGAAGATGATGCATAGTCCTTTACATGCAACAGGTTGCTATTTAGACCCTAGATTGTTTGGAATATCAAGACATCAGGATGACGAAGTCCTGAGTGGACTTTATGAGGCTATTGACAAGCTACTTCCAGATCCATCAATTGCATATTCAGTTAGATCTCAGCTCAGAGCATACATATTAGAAGAAGGGGTATTTGGAACCAAATCAACAAAGTATGATAGGACTAAAGTTGCTGGAGCAATATGGTGGGAATTTTGTGGATCAGGGGCCCCAAAATTGCAAAATTTTGCAATCCGTGTCTTGAGCCAGGGATCAAGTGCATCAACTTGTGAAAGGAATTGGAGTTCCTTTAACCATATTCATTCCAAGAAAAGAAACAGAATGTTATTTGGAAAATTAGAAGATCTTGTTTATGTTTGCAGTAACTTGCAGTTGGCTTTAAAGAATGTGGCTAAAGACTCATCCAATTCTTCTACTCCATGGCTCAGTGATGTTCCAGATGCACCAGAAGATGGAGATGATCTTGGCATTGAGAGTGATAGAGCCTCAACTAGTGCTGAATTCAGTGGTGTTCATGCTTCTAGTGGTTTTACTACCCCTAGTGCTCTTGATGACATAGAGCTTTTTGATGTAACAAGTAGGCCATAGGAACATCAAGAATGAAACTTGTGTTCCTGTTCTAGTTTTCTTTTTGCACGTTGACTTTTGTAAAACTTTTTAATGTTATGTTCATGTCTTTAATACTATGTTTCAAACTTTCATGAACATGTTTTTAGCTTTTGAACAAGACGATGTGTTTTTAAAATATATATGTTTCATGATTAATCATGTTGGTATGCTATTTTCATTTCTATCAGATGTATGATAAACTTGTAATAAGAGTATCGAATTTTATTATATATATTTTTTATTTTTTCAAGTTTTGTACGATGTCGAACTTAATGCCGAATTTTATCCCCAAAATTTTGACTGTCGAATTTTTGCCGAACTTCAAGCTCGCCAAATTCGAACACGAACACGAACCAGGTGACGGTGACAGTGGGCGACCTCACTAACTGCCTCTAAGGTTGTACTTGGTTTTGGGACTTTGAATATCTTTGACTGCAGGTATGAGAGGTAACAAATACTAAGTTAAAGAGAAGTACAATCTTCCATCAACAAATAGATGGATGGTCTGATGATGATGGTGAAATTGCTATCAGATTTCAATCAAAAGCATTTTAAGATTTGGCATGCCAATTTATCATGCATCCAACGCTGCTATAATTGGGCCATGCATGGTTCAACTCGATTTTGTTTGGGACTTGATTGGGATTTGTTCCATATACCTAATTTGATATGTTTTTAATGAATCTGACAAAGATAATAAGAAATAAAAAGATAGGTGATCATAGGGTATGAATTTGGTGGAGGGAATTTGGAAAATCCGAGAGTAGGTCTAGAAGACCCTGTAAGAATCTCATGCAAAGTATAAAGAGATGCATGGAAAGCATCAGATAACACATATATTGTAGGTTGGACACCAACTTTGACTGCACTTGTCAAAGGGTTAAATGCCCATACAAAAAATATAAACCCATTTGATATGGACCATTCAAGATCTTGGAGAAGATTGTAGGTTGTCTTTCATTTAGAATTGCATCCATATTTGGGCATATATTTTGTGGTGAATGCAGATCAATTGAATCTATTTGAAACATTGCATTAGAACTTAGATGAAGATTCGAATGAGGAGACATTGATGCTTGAAATGGAGACTTATTGTGAGACCCTATTGGTAGTGATGTTGAATGATCTAGTATTTTTGAGAAGAAATATGTCCATTGGACAAGGTGACAGAGTTATTCTTGATTGCGATGAGTCTAAAGTCTCAGGCATGTAAGAAGTTAGAAATGCAGATCATTAATTATATATCAAGGCTAGAACGACCATTTAAGCTGTTGTTACTATATCACTTACAAGATGGGTTTGTTTTACCTCTATCGCCAGCATATCATATTGTTGATGGCTATTTATAGCAATGTAACCTGAGTGGATGTAAATTTGTAATTAATCAAACATGTTATTTTTTGTTAGGATGGGTCCCTTAAGGGAAGTGGGGACAGGGATCTTTGTTTTGTTGTGGCATACTACATGGTACTCGGTCAAAATGGGTTTTTGGGATGAATTCTTGTGTGGAATAACACTTGGTGCAACAAGTGGATTCTAGGCATTTACTAAAGACTATGTACTTGAGCCTTGGAGCTTGAACACTCACAACAGGAGCAATGTACATGCCTTTGTTGTAACAAAACTGGCAAAACATTGGTCCGTGGAACACTTAACTTAAATGCCATGTTTCCCTCTGTATGTGTCAATGCTTAGTGTGTGCTTGTTGGAGCAGTTTTGTTGCTTGAAATTCAGTTCAGTCTATTGCGATAATCTTGGTGAAGGTGATTGTTGTTGAATTCCAACACCTTTTTATCCTTTCTGTTAGAATACAATTTCTAGGTATATGGGTATTATCCGATTATGCAATTATGAATCTTAGTTTGTAGGGAGTTTGAAGCAGGAGTTAAGTATGGCCTGGCTAACAAAGTGATTAAGCCATAACCACCTCTCTTATGTTAGCAAAATGTTTATGGGTTGGGTTGATTGTTCAATTATAACCTTGTTCTTTATATATATACCACTAGTGTATTTCTAATCCCCTTTTGGTGTATTCGCAAAACTTGTTTATGTAAGCTTGTGGATTTGAACTTTTGTCAGAGTACTGTTATCTTCTATTCTTTTTGACGTTGGGGTTTATGTTTTTGAAGGCATTCATTCCTTCACAATTTATAGAGAGATTTAAACTATTACTCTCATGCCTTATTGCTTAATGTAACATATTCGAAATATTGAAACATGAATGCAAATTCTAGATGCATGTAACAAAATTGATTTTTAATCGACTCTTTTGTTGCTTTGGAAGAATTTTAAGAATGCAACTATCATTTTAGTAATCTGTTATGTATGTACTATGTATGTGTACAGGTATATACTACTTTGGATTTAGAAAGGCAAGAGATAGCTGAGAAAATAATCCGTGAAGCAGCTGTTGAATACGATCAGGAGAGGTTAACTCTTGCCGAGCGGGGATTACTAAAAGCCCGTGAGAAAGTGGAAGACCTCTATAAAGTGCGCAATGAAGAAATAAATAAAGGTGTTGCTAGAGCTGTAGCGAGGTTTGTATTACAATTAGGTTGAAAATTTGCATGATCTGATACAATTTATGTTCCTGTTTTGGGCTTATGTTCTTTTCTTATATGAATGGAAACAACATGCAAATGTTTGCAGGGTCCAAGCTGAATGGAAGCGTTCAAACAAAAATTTATCAATTATTTCTGGGAATTCAAAAATATCAAGGTCAGCATGTCCTTGTGCCAAGGAAGTGTCTCTTTGAGAATAATGCAGTATGATCTCAACATCTTTCTTGCTTGCAGGGAGGCCATGGTAGCTCAAGCTGTGGCAGCTGCTTCAGAAAATGTTCATTTAAATGTCATGAGGAAATATTCTGCAGCGTAAGTGGATATGCACACGCCCTTTGTATTACTCTTGTATATTCTTTTGTTTGTGGATTTTCTTTTGCATTTACATTGTGTCGTGTTCTTGTAAGTTTCAACAGCATCAAAGGTGGAAGAAATCTGAAATAGAGTGATCAATAGAACTGATCAAGGATATGCCCTTGATTGTAATGTAAGCCAATAAGAGTTGAGCTTCAACGTTATACTAAGGAACAATATCTCAATATTGATATAACCAATACATAATTTTGTGTTAGGGAGCATTTGATTCATAGAATGGACCTATCTCTATTTGGAAAATTATTAGGTCTACACATGCCAGGTATTTTCTTTGTTAAGAAAGTTGTGAATGTTCAATGTCCTTTTCCTTCATTTTCATCTCTGCCAACCCATCAACAAAAATATGTGAGTAGTGTAGTTCCAATCATTCAACCTTTTACTTCTCTCTTCAAAACCATATACTATATAAAAAACACTATTGGTTGTAGTCCAAAGTTAGTTCCATAGTCCAAAGCTATCACACTAAAATACACTTAAACATGACATATTTGAAAAGAACCTGAAAATACCAATAAGACCATTATTTAGCTAAATATGACCATCTATTTGGTATTAGCAGCCAGGTCTTTGCTTTCTGTGTTTGCCAAAGGCCTACCATAATGTAACAAACCAAATTATGCAAGGCAACACAATAAGCAAAAAATACACCAAATATAGATGGGGAGCACGGCTCCCAAGTACAATAATAATGATGACTTGTGCAACAACTTCTAAAAAGTAGGAGAATATCTACCAATAACCTTGAAAGCTAATAATATTAAAGAATCATATACAACTGTGTGTAAATGACTATACTAATCGCCTATATGTACTAGCTCATGTATTAGTGGACCCAATTCTAGGTTGGCCTACTGCTTTTTTTTCCATGGAAAACCTTGTGGGGAAACCCAAGGGATGCTTCCCTACATCCGTGGATGGCATCCCTAGTAAACCTGTTGGCATAGACTAGTGTGACTAACTGAGAGGGATTCAAACTGGGCACTTGCTGGCACGTAACTAGCCAAATGTCCAAAAACATTGGCAACAACCGGTTGAGCTAACCCCTTGGGCTAGGTTGAATTACTTTCACTGATACATAGGATCACTTATATTGGCTAGAGGGATCGCACCAATTCTCTTCCTCCTAGAGATGCTTTGTCCTTGAAGCTTAAGATAAGACCCACTTGTACGATCTTTGCAAGCTGGAATTTAATTGACTATGGTCTTGATCATCTATCTATCTATAAAAAATCTTTATAGGTGTCAACCTTAAATATTCTGTCTTCATATAATTACTCTTCCTTTGATTCCACACGTGTCCAAAACAGTGCCTTGTTGTTGGAGCCGTTGTTATTTGGTAATATCCAGCTACATAGTAGTCTTGCTTTATGTTCCCCATGTATCCATAATTCTGTGATTTTCTGCCTTGGAAACACTGTTGTCAACACACACCTCTCTGTCTTGCTTGCAGGCTTTCTTTGTAATGAGGATGTTGATATGGTTCAACCTTTCACAGCTTTACTTAGTCTTCAAAATTATCTTCAATCGTCTGTTTAGGGTTGTTCTTTTGTTCAATCTTCTGTGCTTGTTTGTTAATTGTTCCTGCGTTGGAGAGAATGTCTTCAAGTATTTTCTTATGGTTTTTAAATTTGGCCTTTTCTTCAAGCTGGATCTCAACTTCTTTAGGCATTTTCTGATGACCTTCTTTTATCTTCTCTTCCTTTTCCTTCAAAAACTCAACTTTGATACTATTTCTTAGCTTCTTTCGCCCTTCATCAATCCTTGCTTGCATTTCTGCCTGGATTCACATGTATTTAATGCTTCATCAACTTTCATACGAATCATTTCTTTGAGTCTTCTAGCTCTCTCTTCATTTATGGGCTTCAATTCAATGTCTATTTGTTGTCTTTTCTTCTCTTCTTTTAAATGCTTAACCTATTTAAGGAGGGTTTGATTATGATTTTGTAGTTTGGATATTTCTTCATCCTTTATGATAATTCCTTCCTTTAAACCATCTTTTTCCTTTGGAAACTTGTTCGCTTTTTCTTCTTTTAACTAATTATTTTCTTTAATAATGGTTTTACTAATATCTTGCGACTTGCGACATATTTCTTCTCAATTTCTTTTGTGCAATTAAATTTGGTCCCTTCTACTTCTTTTTGAAGAACTTTCTACGAATCTTCCAATTTTTCACTATATCTGAGTGATGATATGCATACAGAGTTGGTGGGATGCAAATTAATGAACCAAGACCAAGTATGGCTTTTGCTCCATGAAGCATGGCTATGGACATCCAGTGGCACTGGCCATTTCTGACTTTTGCTGCATGGGAGGTTTTGTGTTCGGCATATCCTATCCCATCAACAATCATAAGATTGATTTATCACCAACTTCCCTGTAGGTTGAACTGCATGATAACATCTGTTTTTCCAGCTATATGTAAAGATATTTTGCAGATGCTGCAAGTTGGCAAACTGGTCTGTAAAATCTACTATGGATTTTATTTTGGTGCTCCAAGGTGTGGTAGCTTCCACACTTTTTTAAGCTCAATAGTTAGTTTCTAAATTTAAATTTTTGGGTGCTAGCTCAATTTTTGTTGGAGAAACTACTCTGGTATCATGATCCGAACTAGCGAGAGCAAATCTGCATCTACCTTGTTTGGTTCCTAATTCTAACCCTAGAGCCTAGAAGTCATGGACCTTATTAATAATTTCTTTCCTGAATTGAGAAATGGTGGCTATAATTCTAAATCTTTATACCTAGTGCCTAAGTAAACATTGGCTTCCAGCCGGGGCTTCACTAGAACTTGAGTAGCAGGAACGGATGTATGAGGGAGAAAGGTGCAAGTGCAAGAACAAGTGTTTGAAAAGGTTGGAGAAGGCATTTCTTGACATCTATTACTAACTAGTGTTGATGTATGTAGCATTAGAGAGGTACTTCCACAATGGTTTGTGTTTAGCGTGTGGAAATCGTCCAAAGTGTTCTACCTTTAGACTTTACTTTATTTAGAGTAATTATTAAAGTAAAGTGATTTTATTAGAGAGTTGAGTTTTATTTAAGGAAATGCTTTAATTAGCGTTAGTGAATTAAATAATAGTTGTTGATCTCAAGTGAGGTGAGAAGTAATCTCAGCCATCAATCACTTTGGATGTTAGGGTTAGGTTATAATTCAATCTTATAAAA
>ML849375.1:10967-32878 GCA_009831015.1 Picea engelmannii
TGCGGAAATTTCGTTTACAAATTTTTTGTGCTGGAGCATAAAATGCCCAAGTAGAACCAATACTGTCTTCAACATACTTGCATCTGATGATGCATATCTTCATGGCACATGAGTTGACCCCCTAGCTGAATAGGCGGTCAACAGAGTGTTGAGTCAAACTTGCAATGCTTCCGGGTGTGAGTGCAATTGGTTTGTCTTTGAGAGGATTCACACGAAGAAGAGAAGCCATTTAGAACAGAAACGGTTAAATGATCTAGTCTTCGTGTAGTACAACCTTCGGCTAAGGCGCAACCAATTGTTGAACAAAAGACCCGATTAAGATCCTATTGTGTTGGATGATGTTGATCCAACTTCAAATTGGGTAGCAAAGACTCACCCACCAGAGTTTGATGTTGACTATGATTTGGAGGTGGAGTTAGTAGGGCAGGTTCAGATGGATGCAGATCCATTATTAGGGCTCCATGGTCCGATTCCAGTGTTAGACATGGCAGGCCCTAGTGGAACTGCAGGCAGGCGTAGCCTTATACCTAGTGTGCCTCGTCGTGGTCGTACTCATACTACTACAACTAGTGCAACTTCAAAGCGTGTAGTCACAAATGTCCCTGATGGTGATGAGTCTGAGGTTGAGTCAGAGACAGATGATGATGTCGAGGGCGAGGATGCCCATGCCATTTCTACTTCTAGCAGTAGTGATGATTGATCGTTGATCATGTTGATCAATGTGATAGTGACTTGTAGTCTTGACTCTTGCTAGTATGTTTTTTGTTGTTGTGGTCTATCGAGGACCGAGGCCATTTAGAGCCTCCTTGATTATGTATTTATGTTCCGATCTCTAGATATGTATTGCACTTGGTGCCATTTTGATATATTCATGAGCATACTTTGGATATTTTGTCTCTAATTATCTCTAATGCTTTGGAAACATGATTTAAAATCTTAAAAATATATTTTTTTCGTTAAAATTTAAATATTTTATATATTTTTTAAAAAACCGGTTCATTGAAACCTGTTCGACCAGTTCATTACCGGTTTCGGTTTCGGTTTCGGTTTCGGTTGGACCCTCGATTGGTTTCGGTGCCGGTTTCGATTTTTAAAACTATGCCTAGGATGCAGTAGTGAGGCTTGGCATCATGGAGGGTATGTTGTACAGGGTGCATGGACAACTTGTAGTGGGGTCCAAGGGGATCTTGGATTGTAGATCAGATCAGAGTGCAGTGGAGGTAGCAGGAGGTCTTCCAGTTCAGAGAGAGCAACTACAGTAGTAGCAGATTTGATGGGGTCAAAGATTGATCCAGGAGGAGGTTCTTCCAGCAGTACCTTCCAGAAGTACCTTCCTCGCTAAGAGGGAGTGTTAGCTTTTGGGGTAGCTTGGACAAGTACTTCTACATTGGTGGTGCCTAGCATGCAGAGGTGTCTGAGTGACACTCTAAAGTGGCTTTTATTTAATGACTAAAGTGACTTTTTGTAAGGTTGAGTGACTTAAGTGATTTAAGTAATCTCAACGAGAGATTAAGTCGTGATCGTTAGATTGTGAGAGGCAAGATCTAATCTTGGCCATTGAGATCTAGGGTTAGGGTTTTAGTCATTAAAGGGATTATAAAAGCAGATCTAAGGAGAGTGAGAGGCACACAATGAGTGCATAGGAGCAAGAGGGAGTCTTGTTCATGTACTTGTGTCTGAGTGGGCAGGGCCGAGGAAGTGTGCAGGGGGCAGCGAGGGAGATAGCAGCCAGGTGGGCTAGGATATCAACTGCATCATTGTAATTCCTCTGATGGGTCATTATCCCAAGACGAGAGCCCAAGATTATATTAAAAAATCAAACTCAGAACTGGTTTTCCCGCAAGGGTTTTTCCAGGGGTGTTTACCCGAAACTCGTGTGCAAATGTGTTTGGTTTCTGTGTTAATGCTTCCGCTAATTTTCGTTGAGTAACCTAATTGTGCTTTAGTTCAGTAAATTTATTTTTCTTGCAATTAATTGCCGTGTGCTAGGTTAGCAGAATTCAACAATTGCCATCAACATTTTTAATGTTACCTGATCAATTGATGCCCTTTGGAACTCACATGATCCCTTTCTTAATCTCTTGACATGCATCAATCAATGTATATTTGGAGTGAAAGTCCACTTTACTTATATGTTGCATTGGTCATAGTTCAATTGCCCATGCATATGAATATCAACTTCCAATGCCTTAACTATTCACATTGATATAACAACTTTTTCAATCCTTCTCTATGTGTGTTTCAGTCTGAAGGTCTTTGTATGGCCAGTTGTATGTAAGCTTGATAGAACAAAATAAGTTTGTATTAGTCTTAAGGGTGGTCTGGACTCTGTGTTGGAAGGTTAATCTGAGAACAGGAAGCTTGGAAAGATGACCAGTTTGATGTATGTTTTGATTTCCTTTGAAATAACAAATATACTGATTTTTTTTCTCATCGAATAAAAAAGAAATAAAAAATAAAAAATAAAAACGTTTTCAATCTAGAGAAATATAAAAGAACAGTAAGAGAGGAGTCAAAAAATTATCCCTTCCGATTCCTCTGTATAGCTTGGAATTCACAATGTAACTAATCTACTTCATGGCCTTTTCTACCAATCAAAGTAGCAATACTTAATTCATTGTTCATAACTATATGTGCTACTTTAAAACAAAAAACATATAACTCCACTCTATAAGCCAAATGGAGCTTAAAGTTTCCAATAACACATTATTTGTTTGTCATTAACAATGGGCTAAACCCGTGAGTCAAGTTTATAAGCCAATATCTTTTTACCGAGATATAGAATTTGCATCATATGGTTTTGAATTCTAAGAAAAAAACTATCATAGATGATGAGAAAGTGATTGCAAAAGAAGAATAAGAGTGCCATGCATCTTTAAACAATGCTCAATATGCCTTAAAAAATTCCATCCTTTAAATAGGGATCCTCTCTCAATCCTTAATACATTTCAACTACGCTGCAGGGGAACGCACCCCCCCCTTGCCCCTGCTCCCAGAGGGAGTGTTCAGGAAGCGCGCTCCCAAGGGCTCTTCATGAACACTCCCTTCTGGGAATGTTTTTTGGGAGCGCACTCCCTTGGGAAAAAAATGCTCCTTGCCAATTTTGGGAGTGCTCCCTTAACGTTCCCTGGACACTCCCTAGCTACTTCCGCACAATGAAGCAGATTCATCTTTTTTTTTGGGTGTTTGGGAACCTTGAAAAGGTTCCAAATGGATTCAAAAGGCATGGTGAGGGTTTGTTAGGATTAAAACAATCACTCACTCCGTTTTTCTCTCATTCTAATTCTCATTTCACTCATCTTTGCTAGGAGGGTTTTTGAGTGGGTTTCTTGCTATTTCTTGAGGAGATTGAAGGTTGCTTAGGGAGATTGAAGGGAGATTGGAGAGCTTGGAAGGAATATTGAAGACATAGGGAGATTGGAGAGCTTGGAATGGGGATTGAAGGCTACCATTTGTGAGATCTTGGAAGTAAGATTGAAGGCTGCTATAGTCATATTCAACCACCATTGGAGAGCGAAAGAGGTAAGAAGGACCATATTTTGTTCAGGCTGTTTGGTTCACACAATGAACCTTTTGATGCATGATATCATTAAAATGAAGGACCATGATTATAGATGGATCAATGCTTTACCATGGCCCACTTAATTTTCCACAACCACTTCAATTTGGAGTTACTAAAGATTGCAAAAACTAGATTTGCTAGGTATTATCTCACCTTCAAGCGCCTTTTGAAGGTAAGAGAGACATTGGCTAGCATGGTCTCGAGTGATTCATGGCAGGATCTGAAAGACAAGGCTACATCTGCATCTGATAGAATCGAATTTCAAGAGGTGGAGGACATGGTTCTTGATGGTCAGTTTTGGGCCTTGGCATCAAGTTAGGTATATTCTGCGGTTCATGAAACCCATTTACAGTATGATTCAGTTTGCATATACACATCAATCAATGATTGGAGAACATGCATATACAGAGGTGTATGAATAGATGGACAACATGCTAGTCCAAATCAAAGACATTGTTGAACTATGGGATGTGATCTTGTATGATCATATCCATAAACATGTGGTCAAAAGGTGGGATAATTTGAATGTTCCACTCCATGCCCTAGCATATGTCCTTACAATTTACACCAAAATATTATTCTTCATCTTGGTTGGCCCAACCAACACCTGGGGGTGGGGTTAGGAGAAACCACACACAGATTCAGAGGTGCAAAATGGATATATGCTTGCATTGAACAAATTGGTACCTGATGAAGAGGAGTGTGGTCAAGTACAAAGTGAATTGAGCAAATACGTCAGTGAGCATGGAGTTTTTGGTAACTTGCATGCAACCAAAGATTGAGACATGTTGGGTTCTATCGAATGGTGGAACATGTATGGCTCCTTTGCATAAATTGGCGGTGAAGGTGCTTTCTCAAGTGGTTAACACCTTTTCCAGAGAGAAGTGTTGGAGCACCTATAGCTTCATCCACAGTGTAAAGAGAAACAACTTGAATGCAGACTGGGCAGAAAGCTTGGTTTATGTGCATTACAACCTGAGATTGTTGTTCCATTATTGTGATGCAATGAAGAATGCTTTTTCTAAAAGAGATGCGACTTGGGACAACAATCCAGAGGAGACTAATTTGGAGCATGGAGCCATGGTTTTAGAGCGCTTGGAAGCCTAACTTTTGGGTGATCATGATGGTGATCATATTCCTGGAGAAGACACGCCACTTCCTGTTGCCGTCCTTATTCACACTTGCTAACGTGGACTAAGTCCAATCCATTTAGTATTTCCTTGGAGGCACAATGCCCAAGTTCAAGCCCATTGTCACCTCGACTTGAACTTCTTCCGTCTAGGCTTACTCCTAGGGAAGCCAAAGGGGGGTAGACCCTAGTTACCATGTGAATTATTGAATGAATTCTAGGAGTTAATTTTAGTTTGTTAAAGGTAAGAGGAAGCTAGCCTATAGGGCAAGCAACAATGCAAATGCAATTTTTTTAATGAAAATCAAACCTTTCCCTAAGGTCAACTAAGACTAGTGCCTAAGGGTTGGGCAAGGGGTCAATTAGATTATACAACAAAAGAATTAGGTACAATTATACAAAAAATCAACAATGCTATAGGATACAACAAGAAAATTCTTTATACTTGAGATAATTACAAATTGAAAATGACAAGATAGCTTACAATGAAAATGATAAATTAGATAATTGCACAAAATACATAAAATAAACTAAAGAATAGTTAGATAATGAAACAATCAATTCACATCAATTTACAAATGAAATAATTGAAACATATCATGAAGAAAACTTATGAAAAACAATAACCACCTAAATGATATTACAACTATACAAAGGGAAATTAGATCCTAAACCAATTAACATGAGATATCACAATGAAAGATATTGCTTGAAAAGTGAGTTGCTTGAAAGTAACTTTCTTGAAAAAGTAAATTGCTTTAGAATATGATTGCAAAACTTGGAAGGTAAATTTGCTTGGAAGTGTCTTGCTTGAAATATAAATTACACAACTTTAGATTGCTTGAAAAGTAAACTTGGGATGCTATGTTGTGAAAAGAATTGCTTTGAAAACGAGATTGCAAGTGTTGTGTATGTAGTGTGTAGGTTAATTTTAGTAAATTTTAAGTCTCTCTTTGATTAGGGGGATTAGATGTGATGGATTGAATCCTAGACTATGTGACTACCCCAAACCGTTATCCTCTCAACCAAAATGAAGTGCTGGGTGCTCAATAAGCAAGGCAAACAAGGCCTTACCCTAATACCACAGGTCAAATCCAAAGAACAAGTTTACTCAACCCGGGGGACACCTAGTGCCATGAGATCATCCCTGACCTAGCACCCCAAGTATCTTCCTCAAGCCTTCTTTTTGATGGTGGAAACAATAAATGGTTGGATGCCTAATTACTAAACTCACAATCTTTGCCCTTTCTTGTCACCCAAGATCCACAAAATGGCAAGGGGAGAAAATACAGGGCAAAAATGGAGAACAAAAGATACTTTAGCAATGATTTTAAGATTATACAAGCCTTACGTTATTGCAAGGAATGGCTTAGGCCACTCTCTTGTAAGGTGGGGCAAAATAAATAAATTGAAATGCTTTATGATTTCTTTAGAAAATTAAATTGCAACCCCACAACAATGGCACAAGTGGAGGCACAATGCCTACCGTTTTGGCCAAGGTGGGTGTAATAAAAAGAATTAAAAGACTTGAAAGCAAAAACAACCTCAACAATGGCACAAGTGGAAGCACAATGCCTACTGTTTTGGCCAAGGTGGGTGTAAAAGGAAAGAACAAGAAATAAAACTACTTCTAGCCTTCACGATTTTGCAAGGATGGCTTAGACCACTCTCTTTGCAAGGTGTGGGTGATTTATTCTATCTATTACAATATCAGATTTTTGATATAAAATTGAGAGAAGGCACACCCAAGAGACTCTCAAGGGTGGCTTACAATGACTTAGAAGAGTGAGAAGGATGGAGATTTGATATCCCAACTCTAGAATGCCTTTTGGAGGCCTTTGGGGCTCAAACTAGTAGTACTTCCTCCTTGTTGCTAGAAATCTGCATAAAAAATCAAGAACTTGTTAAGTTTGATTAGCCCAATGATACATAAATTTAAATAGAAAATTTGAATATGATAGTGAAACCTTTAGTGTCTATTCTATATCATAACAATATTTAGAAATGAAATAAAGGAGGAATAGAATGTTAGATAAATCTTGGAAACTTTGGATGATTGAAAAGAGTTGACTTTCCACTCTAAAACCAATCCTTCAATCCTTTAGTGATCCCCAAATAAGCTTGCCTTTGCTACACAAGGAAACATGGAGGTGAGAGCATCCAAAAAGCTTGTAAAATACTTTGCAAACTTAATAAGAAACTACCACAAGATCAATAACAATACTACTACTAATATCACCCAAGCAAAAGACTTTGCTTAGGTCTCCAAGCAGAACTAGTGAAAGAAAAATGCAAAAAATGAAATGGAAATGTATCACCAAGAAGACTACCAATGCACACCATAGATTCTCCAAAGCTTCCTTTATTATCCACCAAAATGTTGCTACAAATACTTGTAGCAAGATTTACACATGAGAACATGAGAGAGAGAGAGGGAGAGGAGAGGAAATTTTTTGGTATAGTAGACTTGCTATGAGAATAGATGGTAAAATGAGGAGAGGGTCCAATTTATAGGAGAAGATGAGGAGAGAGCCCACTTGGATGAGCTCCAAGTGGCACCCATCCAATAGAAGAGGGTCTCATCAAGGGGGGCACACTTTTAGGTCAAGAGAGTGATGTGAGGGTTGAGGGGTGAGTGGAGAAGGGGGAAACCCCCTTTCCTATTAATTAAAACTGTAGTGGGGATGAATGGGGGGGACTACCAAAGTATTGGGCCCCCCCATGGTATATTTTTTATTTTTCATGAGTTTTGAGCAAAGGGGGGCGCCTCTCTTCTAAGGAGATGGTCAATGTGGGTTGTTGGCTAAGCAAAGGGGGTCTTTCTAAGTTGGAAATCATTTTCCCAACTTAGGAAATGCATTTGGGACACTTTTCCCACTCTCTCTCATGACTTTTGTGACTTTTACAAAATTTGGCTATTTTAATTAAGCCAATTACATGCTGATTTTTGACCGACTTGGACTCCTTATGGACAATGACCTGGCAAAACTTGTCCGAATGATCTGAGACTTGATTCAAGGGTGTAGGGGTTCATGAACCATTTGATTTGAGTACTCATACCCCTATACAAAATCCCCAAGGACCACTTTTTCACATTTTACATAAAAAATAATTAAAAATCCCCAGTTTGCGAGAATTTTAATTATTTAAAAAATCCTATCAAAACTTAATGGAATTCCGAAAGACTCTAGGAAATGTCTAGCATGGTCATTTACAATACTCCTAGACCTTAGTTACCCCATGGGCTCAATCATTAGAGCGCCTTTCACCACTTTGGAGAATTATGTGGGAGTGCAAAACTCAAGGGAAATTAATAAGGCTGGTTAGGCCAAATTAATAACCTGAGGAAAAAAACACTCAGTGAAAGGGACTCCTCTAATGATAAAGTCCCAAGCAATTGACCTAAACTATGATCCATGTAGATGCATTACATTATTATCCCACGCACGGGAGCGGAAAACCAATTACAAAAAAAAAGTTGAAGGCCAAAACTGCCTTGTAGAACCAACAAGTCTTCAACTTGGTAGCATCATCAGGTGCATATCTTCATGGTACATGGAGTTGACCCCCTAGTTGAAATAGGTGGTCGACACCCCCCTCCACTAACAACATTCCAGATGCATTAATTTTTCCTTTATCTTCACAATGTCCATTGTGACGTGGGGGGCATTCAGTTGCTGGCTGCCATGGTTTTAGAGCGCTTGGAAGCCTAACTTTTGGGTGATCATGATGGTGATCATATTCCTGGAGGAGACATGCCACCCCCATCCACTAGCAGCATTCCAGATGCATCAATTTTGCCTTTATCTTCACAACGTCCATTGTCACGTGGGGGGCATTCAGATGCTGGTAGTGATCCACGAACACTTCCATCTACTCCTACTCCTCTTCTCAAAACTCAAAGAGCATGAGAAAATAAACTAGAAGTTTCTCGTGGCAAGAGGAAAACTTAGAGCATAGTACTTAGTACTTGCTAATATATACTAGATTTTTTTTTTTTTTTTCCTGTTTAGAAGTAGTCTCTAGAGTCTAGAACTCAATACTTTGTCTTGACTCTTTATTATGGCTTATTTTGTAAGCAATAAAGTTATGAACATTATATGACAGTTTACCTTTGAAGTTTGAAGTTTGAAATTTGAACTATTCACTGAATCTTACAGTTCTTTGGTAATGAATATGATTCTCTAGAGTCTATTTCATTTTGTGGTTGATGTTGTCTATTACAATCTATTGATGACAATTTTTTATGATTGATGTTATTTGTATACTAAATGGTTGATGCTTTAATGATCATCACTAATCCAATAGTTAAATGATCTTATATCTATGTTTTCATGTTTTTTGCAATTGATTCGACATTTTGCATATTTTTTTTTATATATACGCATCAAAATATATTAAAATATGTATTATATAAAAAATGCTCCTGAAACGCTCTCGCTCCTAGATAATTTTGAAAATTGTGCTTCCCGCTCCTTCTTCCACTCCCGCTTCCCGCTTCCGCTCCCTACTCCCAACAACCTTGCATTTCAAACTTGCCAATTGAAGTCGAATTCTTCTTCATGATTTAATCAATCGGAGAAAAATCGTGTAAAGGATTTACCATTTACTATGCAAAGCATAATATTTCACTTGTTACGCAATTCTTGATATTTGTTTTGTCATGATTTTCTTGCTTGAAAGTTAAAACAATAAAGTGCAAGTTTAAAATAAAGTAAGTGTTACAAGTATGTAATCTTGTGTAAGCACCTTAATTTGAAGATGAAATTTATTAGAACAATGACTCAACATTCCCGAACAAGGAACTTTCGAGTAGCCACCTCACTCAATCAAGATATCAAGCTGATTCAAGCCATCAAATGAGCTTCTATTTAACTTCCCAATGATTGTAAAGTCAAAGATCAAGGTGTTCTTATATGCATGTGAAAATTTGGCAATAGAAACTTTCAATTTATTCTATTTACGTCAAGCATTAGTTTCATGTAAATACGCATTTAATAAGTTTATGCATTCAGGCATGGTGCCCAAATAACTCAATCATGCAAAACTCTTCTCGGCAAGTTTCACATATCAAGCATTCAAATGAAAATGAAATTTGGCCTTCTTATCACTTAACTACACAAGCCAAACACCCAACAAGATATAACAATCTTTGCTCAATAATCATCAACTTTACAGCAAAATTTCTTCGAGTAGCAAGATGGACAAATGCACTTCTTCCTTTGGAAATAAATTTGTTCAATCAAGCTCTTGAAGAAGCACGAGGCTGAAAATTCTCTTGAGTAACCTCTCATATACATGCAATCAATCCTTATTTTCCTTCTAGTGAAACCATTCTTAAACACAAAAAATTGAAAATGCCAATACAAAATTGTTCTTTACATATCCTTTTCTTCAATTCTCACCATTTTCAAGCATGGTAAAAGATATGTGCATAAAAATAAAGAAAATTAACAAAATTCAAGATTATTGATTTTTTTGCAAATTAGTTTCTGGCAAGTTCATTGAATGGTGAAGAAACTAAAGAGAAAAAAGAAAAACCTATGTCAATTCTTATCATGGAAGCATTCAAACATGGTTTCATGAAATGGGATACTTCAACAAGATTTCATAAAAACCAAATCAATAACTTGTTTATAAGCATGCCTCAAACAAACACAATGAACGCTGGAAATTTATTCTTCAAGAAAGTAAGCATGGCTGGAAATTACATTCTTCAAGCATGTACAAGCATGGCTGAAAGTCAAATTGGTTTATTTCCAGGCACATCCTTCTTCAAGCTGAAGAAAAAAGACAAGTAATGTCTCCGACTTTACAAATTTTCAAGCAAGCATAAGCCAAACTAGAAATTCATGGTACAAGCATAAACACTAAGTTTTATCTTGGGTAGCTTGTTAAGTTTTCTCATGCAACTCTTCATGCCCTTCTTCTCTAGTGAGATTTATTCCAGCCATGGTATAGAGGCATAGAGAGCTTGCTCTCTTGATTATCATGGTTTTGAATGGGCAAAAATCCCAACAATAAAGGAAGTAAAAGACATGAAGACTATCTACAAACTAATCTTTGTCAGCCACATTTCTTACCACTCAAAATGTCTATAAGAAATGATGAAGAACGAAAGCTTTAAAAGACAACCTATTAGATCCTCAAGTGTTTTCTAGACTCAAAAACGAAATAATTACAAGTGTCTTGAGGTTCCAGTGGCTCAAAGCACAGTGCACTGCCTGCAAGGAGCTCTACACACTGTCAAATGGTGAAGAAAAAAAACCCCTTTATTGCTGCTAACGCTCTAGCTCCATCACAAACTTAAAAAGGTATAAATGAAGAGTGATAATGTTGAAGAAGGATTTCCTGTCAATTCCCAGCAAGGAAGCAATACGTATGAGCTTGGGAATTTGTACACATTTCTCCTCCAACAAACTCTACTAATGCCTATTTTCTCCCATGTTTCATTCTGCTACCTTTCATATCGTTGGGAAATTGCTTTCGAGGTTGATATTCTTTCAGTAGACTTAAAATGAGAAGTAACAACTTCTCAGGCATGCAGTTTGAGTTATACACACGTTGATAAATTTCAGATGCATGATTCTGAACCACCTGAATGAATATTGTGAGAACTAATGCTCTTCTAATACTCCAAGGAAAAATAATCTTGCCTACCTCTGTGCTTCAACATGCCATGCATTCAATTCTTCATCATCATAATAAATAGAGGAATAAACTTTCTAAAGGGTGGACATCATTAAGTCTTGATGGTAGTATCAATGCATCATCATTTAGACACCTTAACATAGTACCAACAACATTGTACCTAATCTCCTCTATAACAATGTCAAGGAAATTGGTATCAAGTTAAGTATTTCTCACTAGTGACCACGAATTAAAATCTTACTTTAACCTCCATACTTCCACACTTACATACATATCAACAAGAGCAGTCCCCACAATGACACAGAGACAATCAAAACCACTTCTGATTATATGGGCATGGACTCGCTTACCTTCCTCCAAATTTTCTATCTCGGCACATGCTTTGGCAAGGCTAGCAAAGATGAACTCATCTGCAACAATACTAGCCCATCTCATCTGACAAAAAAAAAACCTTAAGAGTCTCTTGCCCGTGTCCACATTGAGCATACCCTGTAATCATTGCACTCCATGCATCATTATTTATTTCACACATGTCGTCAAACAGTTCGTGGGCAACAACCAAATCTTCACATTTTACAAACATTGTCAAAAGCTTGGTTTTCAAAAAGCCTCTGACTTAAATCCATGTTCAATCATATGGATTTGCACCGGCTTTCCATCAGCTAAGGATTTATTGTCAATGCAATCTTGTAACAGAGAAGTGTCTACATGAGAATCCACAATGATTCCTCGCCTGTCCATGGAGTGAGGTTGTCTAGCATCTCCTCTAACCACCCTTCCTCACAGAGCTCCCTAGCAGAGCTACCATTGAGACATTGAGATGGATAGGTTTGGTTTTTTCCAGAGGAGGGAAGCTAAATGCAAGGGTATTCTTGAGCCTATAAATAAGATTGACGACAACATAATTCTTTTTTTGCATGGGATTCCATAGCACAAAAGCTATGGATTTCATATTTCTCTGCAACAGTACTCTTTGAATTCTCGGAGTACTGAAATGTCCTCTATTGTGTGAAACCAAGAATTTAAATCACTTATTCATTTCAAGAACCATGTTAACTCTTCCATGACAAATTTAGTTAAAATGCAGGCCATACAATCCGGTGTATGAATAGAATTCAATGAAGGGTATTTCTCGATACACCCAAGAAGTACAGAAAAGTTTTAAACGTGATTGTTTAACAATGCATAACCCTTAAATCACATAGGAAATTCAAAAGGATATCAATATGATTCTGTTATCAAAGATTACATCTTGGGAACACCCAAGAAACACACAAGAAACACATAGAGCCTCCCAGGCAGAGTTAACATAGAAAATACATCCATAAGATTCTTTTAACCAAAATTACTTCTTGATCACATAGGGAACGCACAGAAAGTTTCCAAAACTCAAAGATAAAACAGTACTTGATGTCTTCATCCTCCATGTAAATTCTGTAAACAAAATATATATGCATATATATCAGAATTTCAGAACAAAGATGATAGACTTATTTGTTGAATGATGTAGACCAGCCAATTGATTGAGGAAGAGTGGTTTTCCACCCAACTGTAGGCTCTGTTGCACTTGGTCTTTCTACAATAGACCACCCCCTAACCAATATATGATACCCACCCAGGTGAAGAAGCAATGCAAAATACTCAGGCTAGTCACTTAATTCATAGAGAAAGAAGATTACTAAACTGTTAATTTTATGGTAATATTCAGTTCTGATTAGCTTTTAAAAATTAGCACTCTACTTGAATCAGACTTTAAAACTGAATGCACATTTAGCATAATAGAAGCATGCCATAAACATTCATCCACAGTACACAAGATTTACCCTGGGGAAAACCGAATGGAAAAAACCCAACAAGAAGTGATCTTTTTTATTTGCAAATATATGAGCTAGGAGCAGATACAATAGCCTTTCTGGCTTTACACAGACCAAGAGGGTATGCTTGATGAACTCACTAATACGCTGTGCTAGATCCAAGTTGATCTCTGCAGAATAAGCGACCTCAAACACATGCAATGGCAGCTTGCGAAAGATGCAGAAGGTTTCTTCCATCTTCCCATGCTAAACCCTGTTACAATGAAACTCTTATCTTCCTCTTAGTATCAACAACACTTTACACTTTACCCAGAGGTTCCTTTTATTACCAAAGACTCAACCTCCAAGAAGAGATTCACTATAGCTAGCTTAGATCTCCTTTGCTTAGTTAGGAGTTAAGGTTTTCTTCTCTTAGAAGTCACTTTGATTCCTTAAGTTACTAATTACTTAACTTAATTTATGACTTAACTTGAGAGGCCCTCAAGTTATTAATTGAATAATTAATTAACTCATTAATTATATAACTCAATAATTATTTAACTAAATAATTATTTACGTTAATATTTATTAATATTAATATTTATTCAAGTAAACTCAACTTGAATTATTTAACTTATTTATTTAGTTTATTTATTTATCTAAATAATTATTTATGTTAATATTCACTGAAGTTAACTCAACTTGATTTATTTAACTTATTTATTTAGCTAAATAATTACTTTCGTTAAATATTCATTTATTTAGTTTAACTTAATAATTATTCCAGTTAACTATATATTACTTAACTTGATATTCACTCAAGTTGCCTTAACTGATAATTACTTAAGTTAAACCCATGCATGCTAAGTCGCTTATACCAGGAACATCTTTACTTGTCGATCATTCAACATGCGTATGACTTGTCCAGTCATGTTACACTTAGGAGTTCGATTTCACTGAAGCAAACACAAGTTCCCTCATGCACGGTCACACGTGCCAACACACTAGCTCATTACATAACATATTTGCAGCTCAAGTATAAGTAAAGAATCACTTGTCTCTGATGTGCTTCTACAGTTCTCCAGCACAAGTTGGTCACATGCTACAGTTGCTTATCTAGAGTCGATCAGACTCTAGACAAGGTCTTGTAGCTTAATCCATCTCGAGTGACCTAGGAGAACTACACATCACTTTTTCCAACTAGGCAACATCAGTTTTTGCTCAAGTTAGACTGACTTACAACTAGACTCTTGTCCTGAACAACAAGACCCTTTTCTCCAAGTCTCAAGTTCTGCAAAAGGCAGTCTTGGAGAATGTCTTACGATGCTGTAATTTTAACACTCCCTCTCAGCGAGGGAGACATTCTCAGTAACACCAAGCTTGTCCCGGAACTGCACAAATTTTCCGAAGGATAGAGGCTTAGTAAGAATGTCAGCGATCTGCTCTTCAGTAAGAATGTACTGCAATTTAATGGCACCTTTCTCAACCAAGTCTCTGATGAAATGATATTTCATCTCAATGTGTTTGGACCTGTCATGGAATGTTAAATTTTTGAATAGTTTACAACTGTAGTAAATAACCAGGATCTCAAGAAGATTCACCAAGCACAAATTACAAAACAAATTATGGGTTTGCTCGTTTTTCCATAGGCAATGTTCTTTCATTGCCACCCAACCATAGGCATCCTCTAGTACCACCCCCGAGTAGAGCATGGTAGTTTACCCTGGGAAACCCTTCTTCACAAGGGGAGAAAACCCAATACCTTCTTATAGAGAAGATCCATGCCAAAGACAGAATAACCAAGCTCTATTCACTAGAGAAAATCAATGAGAAAGAGTCCAACAATAACTCAACAATGTAAACCTTAGCGCACCACCAAGACTGATAAATATACTCCAACTAGACATGCGCCTTCCTTCCTTCATTGGAATGTAGCAACTGCATCTCGCACTTAGACTTGCGCCCTTTTTCAGAGTGGAGAGTGTGTGTGTAAATGAGCTAGCATCCACTCTTATTTATACTAATCTGCCAATGAACTTTTCCAGTGGGGCCGACCTGTCCTTTTTGAAAAATACATTTACTTTATCTTTTCTAGCAAGCCGACTTGACTTCTGGAGAAATAGATTTCTTCTGGGGCTTCTTTCATTCTTTCAATGGTTTTCCTTTGACGTCTTGGCATCTTCTTCTACAAGAAAGGTTGTCCCGGAGGTGAATACCTCCCGCAGCTACCATAAACATCAACATGGAAGACTGGGTTCTCTGTGAGCTTCAAACATCTCTGGTTATCGCAGTAAATAACCGTTGTTTCTAACTTCTCTTGAAACAACCCAGACAACAACTTCCTCAACCATACTACTTCTTTGCTTGATTCGTTGGCTGCTATATACTCAACTTCTGCTGTACTTTGAGCGACAGAACCATGTTTCCTTCTTAACCAAGATATCGTGGCTGACCCTAGACTGAAACAATATTCTGAAGTGCTTTTTCGGTCCACTGGGCTCCTATAGCCCAATCTGAATCAACGAAGCGATGAAGTAGCACGCCTCCACTAGAGGTATACTAGAGCCCAAAAGAAATGGACCCTCTCAAATACCTGAGTACATGTTGAATTAAATAGCTTTGGAAGCTATTTTCCCTATTGTAACTAACCATGTGAATAAAGTTTTGATATAGTGTTAACTTTATGTCAAGCTTCAAACACATCACAAGTGTCACCCTTATGCCAAGACAACCATATGCCATGTGTCAACCTCATAGCACTTCTAAGGGGGTTGCTTAGGGCGGTTGTAGTGGCCAGCTTAGGGAGGCTGCTTAAGAGGGCTGCTTAGGGCGGTTGGAGTGGCCAACTTAGGGGGGATGCTTAGAGTGGTGGTATGACAACTGTTATACAACTGTCATACAATCCCAAGACAACAGTTTAGGGAAGCCTCTAGAAGAGACAAAGGAAGTGACCTTTGGGAGCATTAGGAGGTGGCTCTTGGGAGCTTTAGGAGGTGGCTCTTGGGAACTTTAGGAGGTGACTCTTGGCAGCCAAAGGAGGGCATGTATGATAGTTGGGGCTGCTTAGGGCAGTCAAACCAACCTATAAAAAGGGGCATTCACTTCACATTTGTATACCTTTTTTTTGCTGGAGTCTTCTGCTGAGGCAAGGCATCTATTTGTTGAAGTATTTTGCTGGTATATGACTGATATCTACTGGAATCTTCTGCTGGTATATGGCTGCTAGTTGTTGGAGTCTTCTACTGGTATATGGCGGCTAGTTGTTGAAGTATATTGCTGATATAAGCACTCTATTCTTGTTGAAGTCTTCTGCTATTCCTTGTTGATATAAGGCTGCTACAAACATTGTGTTAAAGCTACCATAAGTCTGCTACAACAAGAAGGAAAGTCAATTATCTTTTGGTGAGTTTGTCAAGCTATTACTGTAAGTGTTAGTTCAATTATTTGTGAAGTTTGTAAGTGCTGAAACAAAGGTATTGTTTCAGCCCTCTAAGTCCTAGCTAGTTACTCTAAAGTCGTGTACTGGTATTGTACTTTGTTGAAGAATCTAAAGAGAAGTTTTGGCTGGGTTTTCTACCCCAAGAGGGTTTCCCAGGGTATACTTGTGTTCTCTCTGTGATTGCCTCACTTTCAGTGATCCTCATATATGCAGATGTATTGGTATGTTTGTTGTATGCTGTAAATTTTTTAAATTTACGTACATGCATTAATTTTTCAACATGGTATCAGAGCTTCCCTGAAAGAATCCATTTCTGCAGAGAGTTATTAGATTTGTGAAGGAGACTACAGTATTTCAGTTTTTGAAAGAAGTCAAAAACAAGGACAAGATGATGTCAAGCACTAAGCTTGATGAGAAACTTGAGGGACTTGATAACTTCAGAGCATGGAGGTACAGAATATCCGTTGTTCTGGAAGAAAATGACTTATCAGATTATGTTATGGAAGAGGTTGTAGAACATGAGGAAGAAGAAGCTAAAGGTAAGTACAAGAATAATCTGATAAGGGCAAAGAGAATAATTGCAGATTCTACAAAAGACCATTTTATTTCTCATGTATCATCCTTGAAGACTCCCAAAGAGATGTTTGATGCTCTATCTCGTCTATATGAAGGAAAGAACATAAACATGAAGATGGCTTTGAGTACTCAACTAAAAAATGTAAATATGTAGAAGTCTGAATCTATTCATGCCTTCTTTACAAGAATTTCTCAGATTAATGAACAAATCATAGCTATGGATGACTCAGTTGAAGAAGCTGAGTTAGTAATGACTACTCTGAATGAAATTCCGAAGTCATGGGATTCTTTCATAAGAGGAATCTCTTCAAGAATTATGGGTTTGTCCAAAATTTGTTCAAATACAGTTATGAAGTATATCTAGAACAAATGCTCTAAAAGAAAATTCCCAGTTAAGGGAGAAAATCAATTAATATAAATTCAAAGTCTGAGATTGTGTATCGACAATCTCGAAATGCAAAATATTTTGAAGACCTGGACGTGTCCATTAGAAATGACCTTAGCAAGATTATTTAAATTGTTAGAATATAGAAGATGGTGTGCTCGTTTTACCATTGACGATACATTCGTCACCCAACCATAGGCCGAAGCCTCCCTCCGAGCACCTTAACCTTGACTGAGAATTCCTCTGGAAGCAAACCCTAGGCTAGATAGCCAAACAAAGAGTAGCGCATCTTTCCCTAAGGATAGCGCATCACAAAAAGCTGATCAGATAGTCCAAACCCTAGCCAAGAGATATTCAAGCCAATACTGAGAACTTGCTGTTGCTGCAGCTGCACCAGCTCTTCCTCCAAACCTGCGCACAAGACTGCAACTGCAGTGCGCACCAAACTGCAGAAATGCAATTCTGAGATGCTGCAAATGAGAACTGGCGCCCTGTATTTATAGTGGTTCTGCCAGTTTTGCTGGGGTCGACTTCTCCTTCTGGGTATGTGTCTGTTCAGTATATTATTATTATTTCTATCCGACTTCTTCTCTTGGAGGCTAACAGCCTAATATAAATTATCTACTTGAGCCGACAAGGCTTCTAGGGTTATTAGCCAACTCATTAGGGTTTCTCTTGCTTCCCGGAGTCTTCTATTCTCGTCAGGTTCACAAGTGGGGGTAAATACCTCCCGCAGCTACCATAATATTAACACTCCCTCCTAGCTAGAGAGGTATTTACAGGTAATGGACTTGAGCACAAAACATACCATTTACCCGGTAGCATCAATATAGTCATCTAGACTACTTCATGACTAGATCATGAACATCACCATCACCATCAACTGCATCAACTCTCGAAACCATACTTCATCTGAGTAATTAGATATGATGTCGGATAAGTCACTCTCACCATAGAGTGATACAAGAGGAGTAAAGGTTCTGAACTGTTTTCCGTCTGGAAAATCTCTGTTCATCATCCATCTGAATGATCATTATCTCCAATAAACTGCTGATAGTCTTCAAGATAATTAGAACAAGGATAGAACACACCTGTGTCTATTCATAGTAGTATATAACTATAATCCAATGGTTTACTACCACATCAAGTAACACATAAGTACTTGATCAACAACTTATGGTTGCGAATAGTGAAACATATTCACCACAATGGTCTTCATCTACTGTCATACAGTCTTCATAACAAACATATGAGAGCATCCTGCATAGAAACAATGTTATGATAAAAACTGAATCATCTGGGCCAATCTTTCACTCATGTCTGTGAGATCTGAAAGAATGTTTGCCTCACGAACAGTGGAACATATCCACCACAGTAGTATATCTCTACTGTCTGGAGACAGTAGTCTCCATAATAATTATCTGATGCCATCCTACATAGAGAAATATTGTTAAACATAAACTGAATCCTCTGGGCAGAACTTTCACTCACGTTTGTGAGATCTGAAAGAATATCTGCCCTCATCAGCAATGGGCTATCTGCCCTAGTCTTCACAAACAAGGAAGAAAGGTTATTTATGATTTCTGAGCCTGGACCATTTCTCACCCTGGACCATTCTTCCTACACTAATTAAAGTGCACCCTGGACAGAATGTATAAACCCTAAGAAATGTTTGGACCATTCCTTACCCTGGGCCATTCCTCCGACACTAAACAAAGTGTAACCTGGAGAGAATGAGTCTGCCCTAAGGAATGACTGTCCTTGATTGCTGAGCCTGGACTATTCCTCACCCTGGGCCATTCCTCCGACACTAAGCAAAGTGTAACCTGGAGAGAATGAATCTGCCCTCGAGGAATAACTGTCCGGACCATTCCCCACCCTGGGCCATTCCTCCGACACTAAACAAAGTGTAACCTGGAGAGAATGTATAACTCTCGAGGAATGTCTGTCCTGCATCAACCTCCAAAACGGACCATTCTTCGAAACTGCTCACAACTGTGAACTTCGAAAGAATGACTGCCCGACGAGGCAGACCATTCTACTTAACCACTACTCAGAGTGACTACCAAGAAGAATGACTGTCCTAGACCACTCCCCATGTTAACCACAATGGGAAGTAGCTGTCTATGATACATCAACAATCAGTCTGCCTCACATGTTAACTACAATGGGAAGCCACTGTCCGTCAAAAATCTCAATCCACTTTCCGAACAGGAAAGCATCTATCCAATCTAGACTATTTTTCAATTACAAAGATAAATAATATTTTCAGTGCTCCCTCCTAACTGGAGAGTTATTTCAATCACAAAAATAAATGTTTTTCGTACCTTCTTTGGAGAATCTTTCCTTTTGGCTAAGAGGGTTATTTCCACGAGCTCTAGCTTGAGTGCGCAAACTCTTTCATCTTGGATAGAAGCTTTACCAAAAATGTCTGCTTATCTGCTCATCTGCGGAGATATGTATTGGAGAATCACTTTCTCCTTTCTGGACTTCATCATGGATAATGTAATTCTTGTACTTCAGTCTGGAACACTGTGAAGGTTTCATGTAGATCTGAACATTAGAGTATAGTTGGAGAACTGGAACATATCCATGTGGCACTTCTTCTGTCATCATGAGATCTGATCTTCTGAGTAGTCATCTTGATGTTATAGGAAATCTTCACCATGCTTTTGCTGTGCACTGGAGGTTCTCCACCAAGTTGTCTTCTTCTTATCTGCATACGGGAGTCTCTTTCTGGTATGCCTCAAAGTCTTGAGATTTCTCTTTATACGCTCTTTATTCAATTTCTCCGGAGAACATTCTTTGCATTTATCTGATGTAGAATTCCAACTCATGGATGTTGCGGATGATATAATGACTCATGTCTGGTGTACTGGAACAAGTAATCATCACAGTATTCTCCCTCCATCTGAGAGAACCTCTGGTTCTGGATCTCGCAATGCTTTCATTCATAAGTCTTCCATACACTGTTTTTCATCACGACTTTCAGTTCTTCTGCTTGATTGCTTTCATATCAGGCTTGGTAATCTTGTGATTCTTGATACAATGACTGGTTGTTCTGGTGTCTCTTTCTTTCTTGGAATCTTCATGTTCTTCTTCATGTTTTTCATTATCTCTTAGGTTCATGGAGATTCCATGTTCTAGAGATTCTGCTTCTTCCTTTCATCATAGGATCACGGATCTGGATGGACAACCAGGAATACTTTAAGGCTTCTGAGGAGGTCTTCTTCTGCGGTTGAACTGAACACGTACTGTCTTTTGTGGCTGCTACAATGGATATATACATTTCATCATCTTCAATGGATCATAGGATTAGCTCCCTCGTAATCCTTGCTTCATGTAAGAGTGCATATAATCGACTCCCTCTGTCTGATAGAGTCCATACTTCCATCTGCATCCTTATTGTCTTCTGCAATATATAATTGGCTCTCTCTGTCCAACAGAGTCCACGCTTCCGTCTTAGTTGTCGTCATAAGTCTTTCTCCAATTCCTCTTGATGTCTGACTTCTAAGTCTCTTCATGATTGATTTGGCTTATCTTGTAGTAGCTTCCACATGATTTGTATTTCTTCATGTGTATTATCTAATGATATTCATTCTTATCTTGTAGTTCTTCCATAGGTATAGTTCTTCTTGGAACACATTAAGAGATAGATATACAAGATACGTACAGAGACGATGCAAACAAGATATGTACAGAAATAAGAAGAATATTGTTACCTTTTTAGTAGAAGAAGTCTCTTCCATCCTGCTTAGTCTTCTTTGTAGGTTCCCTTTCTTCGGCAACTGATGCTTCATGTTTCTCTTTCCTTTTCTTTACCTCGGGACACTGGTTCCTGTAGTGACCGTACTTTTGACAGTTGAAGCATTGTATTTTTGAAATGTCTTTCTCTTGATTTGGCTTCCTCCTTGAACCAAACTTCCTTTTATTCCTGAAGTTCTTGAATCTTGCTGTGAAAGCTTGATCATCGTACTTCTTTTGGGGTTTCTCTTTTGCATTGATCCTTGATTCTTCTTGAGCACAAGTCCAAAGTTCTTCAAATGTCGGGTACTCCTTCCTTGTGTTCATGCTTGCGGCAAATGCATCCCATGTCTTGGGAAGACCATTGAGTACTATGTTCACCAATTCCTTTTCTGAAGTGATCTCTTCAATAACTTGTAGTTGATCTCTTAACTGGGAGATCCTTACAAAGTATGATGTTATGCTGTCATCATCATTCATCTTCATGTGATGGAGCTCATTCTTCAGACTCATAACTTGTCCAATGTTTCTGACTGAGAAGAGATTTGTTAGGGCATCGTACATCTTCTTCGATGAGTCAAGATGGGAGATGTAGGGTATCAAGTGGTCTTTTATGGAATCCACTATGATAC
>ML849375.1:32978-45161 GCA_009831015.1 Picea engelmannii
GGGAGCCCAGAGATTTTTCTTAAGTATAGTTGGGTTATTTTCCCAGTTTGGGAACCCAACAGGTTTCTCATTTTAGGTTGGGTTATTTTTCCTTGGTTTGGGGAACCCAACAAGTTTCTTATTGTTCAGTCACTTCCATGGTAAAGGAGGTCAACTAGCTACATGTTGTAAATTGAGCGATTGTCCATAGTACGGGAGCTCAATAGTGTTATTTGTAGCATGTCTCACAGTGTCCTAAAGTTTCCGTGAAAATCTTCAGAAGAGAAGACCTGGTTAAGTGGACAGTAAGGTCACCTGACGGGAAGTATAACCTAATTGAAGTCTGACTCAATTTTTCATATTAAACTTGGTATGAGCACCAAGTGTATCGTGAAGAATTATGGCACCAGACCAGAATCGGAGGATCATAAAGACTCAGAAGGATTCAAGGCTCAGAGGGAGCCAGTTGGCCCATACACTGAATCAGACATGAAGACCTTTCGGTGTAATAGTGCATGATGTGATGCTCAAAGACAGGAAGTCTCTAGGAGCAGTACACCTCCAGGACGTGATCATACCAGATAACTGAGATTAAGAGGGAGGAATCTATACCCCTAACTATGATTGATTCATTGTCATATGTTTTATTAATGATGTGACTCAGTTTTCTTGTAATCAGTAGGCTCATGTTTGACATGTGATGTTATAAGTATGTAGCCTATAGCGTTGCACAACATCTCATGATGGAGCTTGTCTAGGATGAAACCTCTTTGCTAACATGCTTGGAGTAGCACGCTCCTTATAGTATGTTCTGGTAGAGATGGAAGACATCTAGCTAGTTGCCACATGTATTGGTATGTGGATGAGTGCTGAGCAGAAGTGTGGCCAAAGATACTAAAACCTTGTGTGGTTGCATGACTATGAGTATTATGTCATTGTACTTAAGAAATTGTTATTGCTTTATGCTTTGATTAATTTCATGATTATGGAATGTTGCTGACTATTGGATTGAATTTGACTTGTAGGTAAGACCTACAAGAAGAGGACGATGAGACTTGTTATGGAGGACAAGTGATGAAGTCAACAGGTTGAAGATCCAGTTCATATTCAGTGCTCGAGAGGGAGCCGGATGGTCAGTTCCAGAGGGAGTTGGGTACTATAGTAAGGAGCAGGAGGCTCCGCTGTATGTAGGAAGCAGTCATGTGTGGCGCTTTGTTGCAGTCCTTATACACACTTATTAACGTGGAGAAGTTTCCAACCCACTTGGTGTGTTCTTGGAGACACAAGCCTAAGTCCAAACCCACTGTCACCTTGATTTGGACTTCTTCCATCTAGGCTCACCCCTAGGGAAGCCAAGGGGGGTAGACCCTACTTAACTATGTTAAGGTTGATTAGATGATCTAGGAGTTAATTTTAGTTCGAAGGCTAGGAAAACCCAAACCTCATGACAAGTAGTCAATGCAATGCAAACTTTCAATAACAAGCACACCCCTTATCCACTAAACAATGTTAAGACTAATGCCTAAAGATAAATAAATGGAGTCAATGAGAGATACAACAAATTATAATTATACAAAAGTAAATGATGCTATGGGATACCCACAATGAGCAAAAGAAATTACTTTGCACTTGTTAAAGTTTTGGCTCAAGCATGAGGTTTATTTCATTTTTGTTTAGCATTTACTTGAACTGTAACCACTGTAGTAAACCAATAACTAGCTCAATAAACGAAGATCACAAGAAGAATAACCATGCACAAGAACACAAGAAATATCCTGGGAAACCCTTCTACACAGCGGAAGAAAACCCAACAATCCTTTGCTATATTCTCAAGAGAAGATCCCCCAACCACCGCCAAACCTAGCACACAAGAGGGTGCTGTAATTCTCATAATTTCAGACCATAACTTCTGAAATCATGAGATGACACAATGATACGTGTGTTTCCTCAATGGGGATTCACCTTTATTTATACAAAACTTATCACATCAAATGATGTTTCTATTGGCACAATAGGGCCGACCTGTACAACTTAATAATATAATAAATATAATTAATAATTACAATATTAATTATCTTTACATGGTGGGGCCGACCTGTACCCTTTACAACATAATTAAGGTTACAGGTAAATCTTACTCTTAGACAATATAGCAAGGATCTCACACGTCGACTAGTGCTCAGCCATTAGGGACACGTCCACCTGTGCTCAGCCACATGGACATCCTACTCAACATATCTCTATCTCAATTGAGTCCATAGGAGAATCATATGGAGTACCATCTCAACCCTAACTCAACTGAGTCCACAAGGCAGGAGACCACACGTCATAACAACTCAGTCCAGAGTCTGACGTTCACCCATCACATGGGCACCTTCACCCCACATAGGGATACACATCGTCTCATCTCAATCCAGAGAGGAAGGACACACCCATCTCATGGGCATCCTCACCCCACACAAGGGGCACACATCGTCTCATCTCAGTCTAGAGAGGAACGACATACCCATCACATAGGCACACCCAACACATAGGCTCTCTCACAGGTCGACTCAATTCAGTCTCAGAGGAGAACGTGTCTTGGAGGATGTCTCACGAAGCTACAATCATCAACACTCCCTCTCAGCTAGGGAGGCATTCTCCACCAGGCCAAGTCTTTCATGAAAGTACTCAAATTTTGTCTTGGCAAGCGGTTTGGTGAAGATATCTACAATCTGCTCATGTGTAGGAAGGTACTGCACATGTACTACTTTCCTCTGCACCATGTCTCTGATATAATGATATTTTATCTCAATGTGTTTCGATTTGTCGTGAAGCACATGATTCTTAGAGAGATTCACACAATTGTGGTTATCACAATGAATAATGGTAGGATCCATCTCATGATCAAATAAATCTGTCAGGAGCTTGCGAAGCCACACTGCTTCACGGACTGCCACACTCAATGCTATATACTTTGCTTCTGCGGTACTCAAGGCCACAAAGCTTTGTTTCTTGCTACACTAGGAAACCATGGTAGACCCCAATGTAAAACAACAACCGAATGTGCTCTTCCGGTCCACTGTGCTCCCTGCCCAATCTGCATCGACATATCCCTGCAATCTCATGTCTACACTAGAGGCATATCTCAGGCCATATCCAACTGTGCCTCGTAGATATCTCAATAAATGTTTCGTTGCTATCCAGTGAGTCTGTCTCGGCTGACTTATGAATCATGAATCCCTCTGGCTGCTCGATGTAAGCTCCTTCCTCAATCTCAGCATTGAGAAAGGCTGTCTTTACATCCATCTGATGTAGTTTCCAACCCATAGGTGTAGCTAGTATAATAATAGTACAGATGGAAGTGTATCGGGCTACAGGAGCAAATGTCTCCTCATAATCAATTTCCTCTACCTGTGAAAATCCTCTGGCTACAAATCTGGCTTTGTACTTCTCGACACTTCCATCGGCTACATACTTGATCTTATAGATCCACTTGGAAGTCACTACAGACTTCCCTTCTGGTCTCGGAACAATATCCCACACATCATTCTTCATGAGGGAGTGTTTCAGAAGCATGCTCCCAAGTTTGCTTTCTGAACGCTCCCCTTCTGGGAGCATCTTTTGGGAGTGTGCTCCCTTGGGAAAAAAAACGCTCCCGACCAATTTTGGGAGTGCTTAGGGACTGTCGCTCCTTGAACGCTCCCTCAACACTCCCTGGCTGCACGCTCCCTCAACACTCCTTGGCTGCTCCCGCACAATGAAGCAGATTCATCATTTTTTTTGGGTGTTTGGGAACCAAGACAAGGTTCCAAATGGCTTCAAAAGGGATGGTGAGGGTTTGTTAGGATTAAAACACTCACTCACTCCATTTTTCTCTCATTCTAATTCTCATTTCACTCATCTTTGCTAGGAGGGTTTTGTTGGGTTTCTTGCTATTTCTTGAGGAGATTGAAGGCTACTTTAGGGAGATTGAATGGAGATTGGAGAGCTTGGAAGGAATATTGAAGACACAGGGAGATTGGAGAGTTTGGAAGGGATATTGGAGAGCTTGGAGGGGGATTGAAGGCTACCATTTGTGAGAGCTTGGAAACAACATTGAAGGTTTCTATAGTCATATTCAGCCACCACTGGAGAGATAAAGAGGTAAGAAGGACCATGTTTTGGTAAGGCTGTCTGGTTCACACAATGAACCTTTTGATGCATGAAATCATTAAAATGAAGGACCATGATTATAGATGGACCAGTGCTTTACCATGGTCCACTTCATTTTTCACAATCACTCCAATTTGGAGTTACTAAAGATTGCAAAGACTAAATTTGCTAGGTATTATTTCACCTTCAAGCACCTTTTGAAGGTAAGAGAGGCATTGGCTAGTATGGTCTCGAGCGATTCATGGCAGGAACTGGAAGACAAGGCTACATTTGCATCTGTTAGAATTGAATTTCAAGAGGTGGAGGACACGGTTCTTGATGGTCAATTTTGGGCCTTGGCAACAAGTTAGGTATATTCTACAGTTCACGAAACCCATATACAGTATGATTCAGTTTGCATATATAGATCAGTCGGTGATTGGAGAGATGTATGAGCAGATGGACAACATACTAGGCCAAATCAAAGACATTGTTGAGTCGAGGGATGCGATCTTGTATGATCATATCCATAAACATGTGGTCAAAAGGTGGGATCATTTGAATGTTCCAATCCATGCCCTGGCATATGTCATTACAAGTTACACCAAAATATTATTCTTCATCTTGGTTGGCCCAACCAACACTTGGGGGTGGGGTTAGGAGAAAACCACACACAGATCTAGAGGTGCAAAATGGATATATGCTTGCATTGGACAAGTTGGTACCTGATGAAGAGGAATGTGCTCAAGTACGAAGCAAATTGAACAAATACATCAGTGAGCATGGAGTCTTTGGTAAATGATCTTATATCTATGTTTTCATGTTTTTTGCAATTGATTCGACATTCTGCATGTTTTTTTATATATATGCATCAAAATATATTAAAATATGTATTATATAAAAATCGTTGTTGGATATTTTTTGCATTTTGGTAAATGATCTTATATCTATGTTTTCATGTTTTTTGCAATCGATTCGACATTCTGCATGTTTTTTTATATATATGCATCAAAATATATTAAAATATGTATTCTATAAAAAACTTTTTCGAAACGCTCCCGCTCTCGGATTGCGCTTCCCACTCCTGCTCCCCGCACCCGCTCGCAACATCCTTGCTTTGAAGTCTCACTATAACCCACAAACAAATCCTTCCTGTTGGGGGGCTCCAACTTGGTCCTCTTCTCTACTGGTACATGGATATAAATTGGACAACCAAAGATGCAGAAATGACTCACCTCTAGTTTCACACCTGTGAATGCCTCCTTTGGTGTATTTTCCTCCAAGATCTTGTGAGGACACTAGTTTTGGATGTAGACTGTTGTGTTACATGCCTCTGCCCAAAGAAACATAGGAAAGTCATGGCCTTAGCGACCCCTATGATGGATCAATTCTTCCCCTTTGCAACACCATTTTGCTATGGGTTGTACGGAACTGTCAACTCCCTCTTGATTCCTGCCGCCTTGCAAAAACCCTTGAACTCCTTGGAGGTATACTCTCCCCCATTGTGCGATCTCTAGACTTTGATCTTCTTCTTTGTCTGGTTTTCAACTAGAGCTTTGGACTCCTGAAACCTGCTAAAGACCTCATCCTTGGTCTTTAAGAAGCAGATCCAAGTCTTGCTAGAGAAATCATCAATAAAGGAAACATAATACATGCTTCCTGTTATTAACGCTACTGACATCGGTCCATAAACATCGGAATGTACTAGGTCTAAAATCCCCTTAGGCCTATGCTTGCTGCTCGGGAAAGCAACATTGACATGCCTGCCAAGCGTGCACTCTTTGCATACTCCATGCTACTCAATACTGAACTCTACAAGACATGTGACTATCTTCCTCAGAATAGGAAATGCCCTGTGATGCAGGTGCCCCATCCTCTTGTGCCACAACTTGCACAAGTTTTCACTGTTATGCACGAAGGCTCGAATAGGTTCACCTTGCAACCTATCCAAATTACCTTCTCTAACCCCTGTTACTTGAGCTGTATTTGGGCTAGAATCCTTTGGCCTAATGAGGACTTGTTGGTTCTTGAACTCCATTGCAAAGCCCTTATCTTCCATAACTGAAACAGAAAGCAAATTCTTCTTGAGACCGGGTACAAACAAGACATCGTCAACATCTAAAGAATTACCTGACTCGAATTGGAAGGGAATAGTACCAACTTTTGCTACTGGGTACTTGGCATCATCACCAAGCTCAACCTGTACTCCCGAGTCTTGCTTCTTCATACTAGAAAACAATTGATGGGCCGATGTCATATCTCAAGATGCCCCACTATCCACATACCATGCATTCCTCGTAATTGTGCTAGTAAAAAGGCAAGATACCAACGAGAAATCCTTCTCGAACTTGGCAACAAACTTGTTCATTTGAGTTTCTGTAGAGGCTGCTACCTGCTTCTGCTGCTGCTTCCCTTTACCCTTCTTCTTATTTGGACATTGTGATGCATAATGCTCGTGCTTATTACTAAGGTCCTTATTTCCTGGCTGGATGTTCACTCCTCACTCTTTCCCTTACCCTTGTTGGGTCCTTTACGTCTGCCCTTATTTGATTGATCAAATAGAGCTAGGTTTTCTTCACCATCATTCTTGTCAGTTTTTGACTCCATCCGAGTCTCCTTCTAGATACAGTCATCCCAAAGCTTCTCAAAGTCAGGGAGTTTTTCCAGAGCGCAAATGCCTATGACAAATGGTTCCCATAAATCTAGGAATCCATTCAGTTCCATGTTCACTAGCTCTGCATCTTCAACCTTTTCCCCAGCTGCTGCAAATTGATCACGAATCTGTGTGATCTTCATAAGGTAATGGGTGACTGTGTATGATTTGGTCATCACTATGGATTCGAGTTTGTTTTGCAATATCATCTTCTTGTTTATGTTCTAACTCTGGTAGAGACTAACCAGGGCATCAAACATCTCCTTCACTGCCTTCTTCTTGGATACATGAGGGATCAGATGATCCTTTATGACATCTAAGATCATCCGCTTGGCCGTCACTTCTCTCTTGTTGTGAGTTACCAATTCCTGTGGATCTGTAGGTGGAGTAGCAATGTTCTTGATAACATCCCAGAGATCATTTTGTTGTAGTAAGATTGTAACCCTTACCTTCCATGATAAGAAATTCGAGGCACCATCCAATCTATCCTCAAACCTGAGGCACGTTGTTGCCATCTCTGAGATCTATTGCACAAACTCCCAAATCTGAAAATAAAACTTTGAAACTCTCTCACTGCCGGTCCTTCTTCCCTGCACTTGATTTACCGCTGCAAATCCTAGAGAATCTCAATCAGATAAATAAGCTTTGATACCGTGTAAAAAATTCCCAGCCCTTGGTGACTAAAGTCCTTATGTTCTCAATCCAACAAGTAGATTGCTGAATTTAATTTTTGCAGAAATAAATTCCAAACCACAGTATTAATCACACAATAGATGGAAATCAAATAGTGGAAGCATAGAAATTAATTTCACACAACATAGGTCATTACTCCTTCAAAACTAGCTTTTCATTCCTTCGAAAAACTTATAAGGAAACCTTCACAAGCTGCCCAAAAAAAACACTGCACAGATACCAAAAAACACCTCAAACTGAGTGGAACAACTTTCTGCAAGAGCATGACCTGTTGTATGGTTGTATGGATTTTCCGGACGCCCGCACGATACTGTCTGTACGACTGTACGAAATTGTGTGGGATTGCTTGCTGCCTAGAAATGCCTTTTTCTTGGCTGCTTGCTCTCTCTCCGTCTTCGTCACTCAACCTGTTCAAGTGTTCTTGTGTCTCTATCTTGACTTGTCTTTATAGTTTAGCTGAGACCAAACCCTAATCTATTTATGAGATTACTCCTAGTCAAAGTCATGCATGCATGAAATACACTTTTTAGACTCGACCGCTAAAAATAAGACTTTCACTTTTTAACTAAAGTGAATTACAAAATAGAATTTACTTTTTGAAAATCACTTTTGAAAAATATCTCGAACTACTTCTTGCACGTTCACATGGAATCCGTGCGGAAGTTCCTATTCCAGCTATAATTCTCAACATCACTGTCTTTTGATTTCCTTCCTCATTGATCCAAGTGGATTTTGTGACCGAAAATTTGATGTTCTTGAATGTTGATGAAAATGTCTCCATGTCGAAGAACGCGACGAGAGATTTCCAATGCAACTTGAACAGGCTCAAGCAGATGTCATATGCAAAAGTTATGGCCTTCAGAAGTTAAAGGCAAAACAGTTGCATAGACTGCAACGTGGCACACCCATAGGTTGACACGTGGTACACCCAGAGATTGACATGTGGTTGTATGGATTGTGACGTGGCATTGTATGGCAGTTGATGTGGTAGTTGATTATGCAGTTGATGTGGCAAGGTATGGTGTTGACACATGGCAAGATCTGGTGCTGACACATGGAAAGGTTTGAGAATGCCACTTGGACCTTCTAGAATGTTGGCAACCATAAACCTTATATTATTTAAATAATAATAATCCCATATATTATTTAAATAAAGTGGAGGCCGTGGAACCATATGAAGGTTTTATTCATGTAAAGAGGTGATTTGAGGATTTCGTGGGATTTGAACCACGATTTTCTCCACTAAATTCCAAAATTTTAGCCATCAAATAACCATATAATAATCTGCATATATGGTTGGGATTTGGGTCTAACGACTAGGGTATAATTATATGCCTTGTATGGCATGGAAACAAATCGAATTTTCATATAATATACCATACATATATATTATTTGGTTATTATTATATTTCGATTTGTTAGACCATATATTATATGGTTTATTATACCACATTAATTTTGGTTAATCAAATATTCGATGACCATAAAAATTGGATCGAATATTATTGAACCATCTAACCTTTGTTATTTAAACAAATGTATTTTACCATTGTATATATGGTTCATATTGTAAAGAATTGCCTTGGTATTTTGTACATGCAAAGGTATTTCCTGCATAAAAATACATTGGAGAAGTGGGTTTTAGGCCTATCTTTTGGCAGCCTAGTTGTGGGAGGTATTTGCCTTTGGAGCCATAGCCTTGTAACAGATTGAAGACAACATTGTATGCAGATTGGGAGCTTTTTCGATGTAATCTGAGCATTTGAACATCATTAATAAAGCGGTCACTCATTGGAAGCGGACCCAAAGACGTAGCCCAGGAGGGGTGAACTCCGTTATCGACCTCGTCTTTGTCTCTTTATTATTTCTTCTATTCTTTCTTCAATTCCACAATTCTTAATTATTCACTGAGTGTTTTTGAGTATCGAGCAAAATAAGTTCACTTTTATAACTTGCAAATAAGTCACATTTTCAGATCACTCATCAAGGCAAACAAAAGTCATGTTATGATAATCTAGAACAACATAGTGTCAATCTAAACAATCCATTCCGGTAAGAATATCAGAAGACCCAAGTGGCAGTATGATCAAATCTACAAAAGTATGGAGTCCATTCATCTCTAATCGACAACCCTTTCCTATCTCACTAATTTTCCTTTTTGTTCTAGTAGCCAACTAAACCAACCATGGCTTGGTATGCTTACTCTGCTTAAGAAGAAATCAACCAACCATGAATTTTCATTATAAAATTAACATTATCTGCCCATGTTGGCTTAGTGCTGTAGATGGGCTCTAATACAATATTGTAACGTACCCAACTCCCTCTGTACCACTTTAGAGGGATGGTGCACTCCAAAAACACCCATTTACATTATTGATGCATTCTATGGTGGAAAAATACAAACAGTGCCAATTAATTTAACTTTGAATACATAATATGAACTGCAAGGCCTTTCAAATGCAATGCCTATTACATGCACACAAAAATACAAACAGACTCGTAAAGCATTCCTGAATGAATCAAGATATATCAATTTACCAACTGCAAGGCCTTTCAAATGCAATGCCTATTACATGCACGCAAAAATACAAACAGACTCATAAAGCATTCCTGAATGGATTGAGATATATCAATTTACCCAATTAGTCATTATCATCAATTGACTAATAACATAAATAAATAAGAAAAAGAAAGAACTACAATAGTAATAATCATCTTTTTGTAATTTATCCACCAACTGGCTACAAGCGAAGAATGTTCCACCCAACTGTAGCCACTCTATTACAGAGGCCACCCCTGAGCCAATGCTATGAATCCACAAGGGAAAAATCCTACTAGTTGGTTCTAATTCCCTCATTCATCCCAATTCCTAGATTTCATAGATAGGGAACTAACCTTTATGAACTATTCTACCACAACATATCCACTTCACTAGCATCTCTTCCTCTTCAACCTGCACCAGACCAGGAATGGCTCCTTCACCACTCAACAGTCCCTTAGGGTATCCCCCTTCCTTTCCAGTGCTCCAGTGCAGATTGGCAAGGAATCTCTAGTGTCAAGCACCAAGGATCTCAAATATGAATAATGGCTTCCATTCTCTCAGCATTCACCTATAAGTTTATTCATGTTTTTTCCATTTCCATGGTAGCAAGGTAAGCAGTGAGAGCAAAGGAGAGTAGTCACCCAGCAAATACTGTACACAAGAGAGGAATGTTCAAAGGGAGAATAATGAATGGTAATAATGAATGAAAAAGCCCCTTGCATGCCTAAAGTCATAGTTGATATACTATATGCCAAGAAGGGACCACGTGTCTTCCCAAGAAGCCCACGTATCTTTCCTTTTGGTTAACTAATCTCAAGGTTGGTGAGTAATTTAATAATCATAGACCAAGGCTGAAAACTTAGGATAAAGAGGTGAGAAAAATAAAACATTGTTATGTCCTATTAGCCCCCTAAGCCCCCTTTCCTCCCCTCTCATGGACTCATAGCCCCCTTTCATTTCCTTCTTAGTTTGCAGTCTTTTAGTGTTCTTTGCAATCTGGAGATTTAGGAATTGATTGTCATACTTTACTTAGACCACATATGTCTAGCTTATAGCCATTTCATTATTACATATACATTCATAATCTAGGGGTCAAAACCGGGGTATTACATTTATTTTACCAAATTTCCATGGGACGTGCACCTGGTCTCAATGCTTTGTATAACTTGCCATTCAAGTGACCAAACCACAGGAAGAATGGAACCCTAGTGGATGGTTTAACACTTTGCAAGCTTACTAGTGAACCAAAGCCCCATGGGAAACTCTTTATATATAGCCAAAGTTGCCCAAAACTTGCACCAGGTTCCAGCTTCTTGAAATGATCCACTTGCATGGGCAAGAGGGCTCATGAGGGGCAAAACATGTCTCAGAGGTTTTGAAACTTGGTGGGGGAATATCACCACCCCTACTTAACCATTAAACAGGGATCTTGTTGACTATATATATATATATATATATTCCATGGAAAACTGCCTTGGAAAACCCTCTATGCACTTCCTCACATTCCGTGGGTGATGCTTGAGGTAAATGCTGCCAGCAGACAACATGTATGCCTAACATCAAGGGACCCTGGTGAATTCGACCTTGTGATCTCCTTGACCAATATGGCTTCAACATGCCTATTTGAACCACTTGAGCTAACCCTTAGGGCTAAATTGACTATATAGATTTATATATTTGATTTGAACCTCTCTGAAGATAGAACTGCTCTTTTACAATATTTTTCCTTGCTTTCTCGCTTTCAAGAATTAGTTTTCATCTTTTACCTTGTGACTTTAATTTCCCACTTATAATTTCTTTCATTTGGACCTCACAGAATATTTATTTATTTGTTGCAGGCGATGGGTAACAAGGTCTCAAGGAAGCATTCTCATCAAGAGTCACACACACATCAGTCTCAATCAGAGTCGACACACAGGAAGCTAGTTCCTGAAAGGTCACCAACAGAGAAATATGCATTTATTCCAGATCAATATGAAACCCTTGATGAGGTCCTCCTTCACTCTTTGCAACCTTACTTATGGACACCAACAAAAGTTTGGTATTTAACTGTGGAATTGGGTAACAAGGTCTCTGAGTTATTTTAGGTTTGTTGGATAGAGAATTATGCTTTTATATACCTAACATTAATTGTAACATTGTTTTCTTTTGTTAAGTCATTGAATGGTAAAACTTTTCATTTTTACGCAAGTACAGTTTTACT
>WSFP011362607.1:0-32877 GCA_009831015.1 Picea engelmannii
CTGAACTATTCCAAATCCTACAACACTAAGAGATCTACCATTACCAACAAATATTTTCTTGGTGTTACATTCATTTAGAGAAAAAAATATGGCTTTATCCTTAGCCATATGATAAGATGCTCCTAAATCAATAAGACACTCATCAAAAGAAGAAGTCATAGTAGAAGGTGTATTGAAGGAAAAACTAGAAGCAAAAAGTGCATGTCCATGAGAAGAAGAAGAAGAAGAATCAATACTGATGTTGTGCTTCTTCATCGTTGCTTCTAAGGCTGCCATCTTCTTGAAACATTTGGACTCATCATGACCATCTTTATCACAAAAGTTGCAAAGTGTGTTAGTATTCTTACTTTTATATTTTGCTCCTTTGTCATTAGGAGTTGAAGTTGTCTGAGCGGGTTTGGGACCCTTAGGTTGTTTGTTGTTGTAGCGAGGATGTTGCTTCTTGTGATACTTGGGTTTATCTTTCTGCTGGGCAACTAAGGCTTTGTTGGAGGTACTTGTAGTGTTGATCACTCCAAGTTGTACAAGATTATCTTCCTCTCTAATCAAATAAGAACAAAAGGACTCAAGAGTGGGTTTTACATAAGATTTCCCTAGATCCTCTTCATGGCATAAAAGGTAGATACAAACACAAAATATGCACTACCTAACTTAGAAAGAATAAGATATATGCAACACTCTTCCTCCATTTTTATCTTACATTCTTCACATAAAATTCTGAATGTTTTCAACTTAGATAGATAGTCTCTAAGGCAAGAGAAATCACTTGGACTCAAGGTTAGCATTTTATTTTCTAACTGTTGTGCTCGAATAATATTGAGTTTACCAAACACAGATTCAATCATGTTCCAAACTTCTTCGGGGTCATCAATTCCTTGAAGGTGGTACCTTAAATCAGGAGAGATGGACATTCTAATTAGTCCACGTGCTTCATCATTCCTATTATCTCATTTAGCTTTCTTATCATCATCAGTGGGTGTTGTTTCCTTTCCCAAGGTAATCTAGTACAGGCCTTTACTTCTTAATAAATCTTCCATATGGGATTTCCATTGGAACTAGTTGTTGTTGGTAAGCAAGACATTACTTTTAGAAGCCATATTAAATATGTAGATAATGCGGATTTAAAAACTAAAACTAATGACCTGGATGGAAATATCTCGAAAAGTTACGTGGTTTTAAAAAAAACGGCACTGAAAACGGACTTCCGATGTGAGAGTTATGCCCTTTAAACGGTAACCAAATAACCACGTGATACTGTAAGCTACTTTATGAAGTGACCCACTTTTATAAAGAGAAGTGGGGATCACTTTTACAATGAAGTTATTTTATAACATAAAATTTGCATGAAAAATAAATAACTCTAAAATAAAATATAACGCTGCTTATAGTGATTCACTTTTATACTTGAAGTGAAATGCACTTTACAATTTTTAGCATGAACTTTTTCAAAAAAAGTAACAAAAGAGAGACTTGAACTCAAGACCTCTTACTTAATAAGTCAAGTTTTAACCAAATGGTCTAGAAAAACATATTGTAATGTTCAGAAGGAGGATTGTTGTTGTTGTTGTTGTTGTTGTTGAAGACGGCCTTAGAGAGCATGCTAAAAAAAAACTCTTTTCACACAAGAAAAACATTTCGCTTCTCGATGACAACAAGGGTTAGATCTCGGTTAACTTACTCGGAAGATGCACCTTTTCCTATCTTTTTCTGATTTTCTGAGATCAAACAGGGCGCGGTGCAAAGAGAATATGCAGATCTAAAAGAGTAGCAACCCGGAAATAAAAAATACAAACCAAAATAAAATCAAAATAAAACTTTGCAGAAATTTAAAAAATGCGTATTCAGACTTTATACCTCCGGATCTGACTGTAATGGCCGTATCTTGGGCAAACAAAAACCTTTTTGAGTGAAACGAAAAGTGTTCCTGAATGAAACGAGTGCTCCAGATGCAATGGAACAGTCCTATTAGCCCAAAAATGTACGAAAATGCCAGAAAATGGAGATGAAGCAACTCGGCTTCACGATCTCGATCTACAACAGGAGCGGGTCTTCAAATAGGCTCTGATACCATGTTCGACAACACAGGTATTCCAATAGAATACGAACACCTTCAGTAACCACTCACATAACTGGATAAAGATCAACACACTGATGTTTTCACATGGTAAAACCCCTACGGGGAAACATCCACGGCCCCAACCAACGCGACCACTTGGAGCAGTTTATTAATGCAAAACAAAAGATTATGGAAATATTTTACAAGAGAGTTTCTCACAATCGATCATTGAAAAATGACCCTCCATGATCTTTAAATAAAGATCATGGACCAATCGGGTGCTAAGCCACAGATCAATGACCATTAAGATTGAGGAGAGTATGAACTATCAGATCACTCTATGTCGGGAACATATCGTGACCGTCGGACATCCTAACTACAAATGCATACTAATGCATACTAAAGAAACACACTTTTACCTAACGACATATTAGACCAAGTAGATCTTAACTAACTCCTAAGTGTCTAAATATCCTAACACAAAATAATAATTGTCTCACCGAGGCGGGCATACCCATGCTCGGGATAAAATAAAATCATGGTTTCCAACCAAAGACACTGCAGATCCATGTCATACAACTATATAAAGTGTAGCCATGAGCCATACACATTAGATCTACATCTCAAAATCAAAATATATACATGTCTAGTATCCATCTTTAAGAAGCCAATGACGCCTGATGTCTGGAGATGAGGCCTTCAGAGCTCGAGAAACAACTTCAAGATATTCAAAACTTGGGTAGGAGTGTAATATGAGTGTACGACTTCACTACACATAGGTCTTCGATGGCTCGTCGGGAACATATAAGAGGATTTAGGTGATCTGGCATAGAACTTCATTGATTTCGAACAAGGACTTGATTGGACTTGTGGAATGGTCAGGCATGAGGACAAGAGACAAACTACATAAGGGCTGACTCAAACTGGGCAAAAATTCCCTTGGGAAATAGCATGACAAATGATGAGACTCAAGCATCATGGAATTAACATAAGTTTACGATGCAGGAGGCAACACAAACTCTCCATATGTTTGGAAGAATAACCAAATGGAGGAGGACATAACTCTATGTAGCAAGAATAGCTTCCTAAGGTCATATTAAATCCCAGATCTTGACAAGAAAACATAAGGATGTGCTTTTTCCAGGGGAGACTCATTGTGCTGCCAACAAAAGAAAATACTTTTCCCTTCCTCTTTTCGGGGTATATTTGATTTTTTTTTGTCTTTTTCAAAAATTCTTGAAACATTGAAAAAGAATAAAAGAATGCTACATTACAAAGGAGGAACAAGTGTCGCAATCATACTAGTTCCAAGCACAAGGAACACACTGATGCTCAGAGAAAGGAGACATATGCAGGAAAAGGACACTCGAGAAAATTTCTCCATGGGTCAAGGTGTCAAGATGCAAAGGCAAAGTGCTACAAGGCTTGCATTATAAGGCATGCTTTAGATGGTTCAGTTGAGAGAAACATGGAGCCGACATTAGACCAAAAACGTAGGTATGCAAATGCGATTAATAAGACATAATGATAACGTCCTTCGATGTAATTTAATGAGCCCAGAGAAGGTAAGATCGATGGTTTTTCACTTTTAGAGAGTCTGAAAAAGCATAAAAGAAGACTCCACTGGGGTACCTTTTTTGAAAGTAGTCCAGTCGGTTCGAAAAAGGGGTAAACTAACACCGAAAATATGTCCATTCAAAACCATTTTAACGAGTGTGACAAAGACAATATCACTCGACAATCTTTTCAATTTTAAGGAGTCTGAAAAGAGATTAACTATGGACTCATTGCCTTTTTCTAGATTTAGTCTCCTTAGCCCGAAAAAGGTGAAATTTACTGAGGAGAACTCTCCCAGCGAGATGAATCTCCTAAGGTGTACCTTTTTCCTCTTTAATCTACAGGCTGAAAAAAGGGGTAAACTCATGCCAGTAGATGTTTTTCTGAACCAATTAACAAGTGTGAAGAAATAAGGTCACTCGACGATCTTTTCACTTTTAAGGAGTCTAAAAAGATCTTAACTATGGAATCCATAAGGGATGTTCTTTTGGACCAATTTAACGAGTGTGAAGAAATAAGGTCACTCAGCCATATTTTCAATTTTAGGGAGTCTGAAAAGAGATTAACTATGGACTCCGTGGGGGTTCCTTTTTCATAAATTTAGTCCCTCAGGCACGATAAAGGGTTAACCTTATAACTGAGAATACTCTTCTAACGAACTGAAGTTCCTAGAGTATACCTTTGTTCATATGATTGACCGTCTGAACCGAAAAGGGGTAAACTACCACCGGACAAACGTGCCTTCAAGTTTTAGTTTGGCGAACGTGAAGGGAAACAAGATCGCTCAACAATATTTTCATGTTTAACGAGTCTGAAAAGGGATTAAAGAAGACTCATCATTGTTTTTTGGAGTCCCGAGGGTGAGGTCAAGAGTGATGATGAATCATGCAAATGAGGCTCAAACTCGTAATCAGGACAAGACTAACAAGGAATCCCGAGCCTAAAGGTCATTAACAATGGCATGGACGCCAAAAACAATAAGGATCTAACTAGGGCATCCATGTAGAGGCAGGTTCTACCACTCAATTACGACACTTCTATGGAAGTAATGAGGGTTCCATGTCATAACTCGGTGGGATCAATCCTATGGAAAAGAGAAAAATACAATGAGATGCAGAAAGTGGAGGTGAAATCCTAACTTATATGCAAAAAGTTGGAAAAATGACTTTTCACCAAAGGACCTTTAAAAATGACCCAAATCTAAAAAAGTTTCCCAAGACAGAAAGCAAAGTGTATCGTAACATCCCGTAAGAAACTCGAGAACCATGCTAAACTATTTTTGATCTAGAAAAAACGACAAAAGGGTCATAAAATGACAAAAAGGGGCCAAAAAGTCTATAAATAGAAGCTGGCAGCTCATTATCACCATTGTAAATTGAGAATTAACCAAAAAGTCAAAAACACCCCTTTGCTAAAAGAGTTGATTCTAGGAGCTTCAGAGGACAAAACAAACTTTCGCTTGGACCAAGTAAGTACAAACTAGCTCCTCTTGCATTTCCATACTTTCTTTTTTCTTTGATTTTAGTTTTTGAGAGGGTGTGAACCTCTAAAAAAGGTTGGCCCTACGTGTATGCGGGCTGTCTCAGGACAGATCATGTATTCCCATGTGCAGAAAACAGTCTACCTGTGTGCATACACAACTGTGTTCAATACTTCCCACGTGCACCCTCAAAGATGTGGAAATTTTTAAAAATGAAAGATTTAATCATTCATGAACTTGTCATTTTGTAGGATGTATGTCCACTGGAGAGAGAGGGAGCATGAGGACGTGTATATTTTAGTTGATGAGGACCCCGCAGCTATGGTCACATTTGGTGTCTATTTATGAGGGCACAACCCAGGCTGTTGAACGCCTTGGTAGATTACTAGCATCCTGATGCAGAGGCATTTATGATCGAGGTTCACTCGTTGACTCCAATGAATGAATACATTTACTTCCTGACTGGTCTCTCGAGGAGAGGTGATCCAGTCAACTTACGTACTTTTCCCCTCGGGCCTCACAACATTGAAGAGTTGATTGGACTCCATTGAGAGGTTGGTACTGAGAAAGTAGGTTCTCTGGTGCCAATAAACAAGATCAACAATCTATCGTTCAAATTGATAGTTCTACTCATTGGACGGATTACTAGATCTGTGGCTTTACATCAGGCCTCCCGGGCACACATGCATTGTGCAGTGCAGTGCTTAAATGCATAGATTTTTGATTGGAGTACAAGCATGCTAGACTGCATGAAGAGACAACTCACCGAGTGTCACGGGTGAGAAAACAAAAACTTCGGGTTTGGGACAATTCTGTGCTCTTTCTTCTTCGAGAGGGTACCTAGTCTTAGTCCACGAGAGACAGTGAGACGACATGAGGGCTCCCTCCCAACATTATGTAGATGGGAGGAATTGCTGCCACAACAGGGGGTGGAAGGACCATAGAGGCCTTCGATGATAAGTTTTTTGACTGGTGGGCATGGGAGATTCTGGAAATAGAGGACTACCCCTATGCCGGGATCAACTTTTCCAGGGATACGAACATTCCTGTACCTCCCGGAGGTGATCAAGGAGAGATAGGTACATTTTTTTTTTAAAGTTATTAAATTTTTATTTCTTTTTATATATATCATTTTTATGTGTACCAGAGTATCTGACAACTACATATATGTTATGTACATATGTGGGACTAATGCATACAAAAGACTTCTTGAGGACCAGGCGACATCCTCAACTAGAGGTAGGACCAATCCCAACCGCCGAACTAGCAGCAGTAGCAGGGGGACCTCCAACCGGAGAGGCTGAGAGAGTATTGAGACGGGTGGAGCGGAACCTCACCGCGCTCACTCGTACAGTTCCTATGGTAGATATCTAGGATCTCCTACCGTCGATGCACCTCACATAGTTGGGGTACCACGGACCTGGGTCCAACTCTTTCGACATTTGACAAACGTCGTTGTTCACTACGGCAGGGCCAGTAGGCCCCGCCCTTAGCTAGGTTAGATTACTTACGTTCCGAGGGAACCTTTTGTATATTTTTGATGGCATAAGCCCTGTGACTCTTATTGGATATATATTTTTGAGGCGCTTGCGCCCACGTATGTACTCTGATATTTTCGATATATATATGTGTATTTACATATTTTTACGTGTTATGGATTGCATTTATTTACAAATGTTTTTACATGTGCATGTGTGTGCTTTTTCTTACATGTGTGCAATATGCCAGTCTAATACATGATTAGCTAGAGTATCTGTGATTTGATTCAATCTCCTAGGAACATGGATATATGTAATGTAATAAAATATTCATTCTAAGAGATGTACCCTAAGGAACCATCGGTGTAGAGTAGGATCATAAATGCGGTAAACCCCATTTAACTGGGACAAAACCAACTGAGCATTTAAGTAGACCCAGAGGTGAGAGATACCATGAAATAAAGCATCATGAAGCAACTCTAAGACTGCGTTGTATTCAACAACATTGTTTGTGGCGTTACCTAAATATACACCTCTTGAAGATAACAATTGGCCCTGAGGTGTGAAAATCACCCAAGTTGTGGAAGCAAGCCTCTGAGTGTGTCGGCTAGCGTCATATGCAAACCCCACAAAAACCTCTGATTCACTTGACATCTACCATAGTGAAAAAGATGACATAAAAAATGACACGTCCATAAAAAAAAAAGACAAAAAATAACTGTATAAAAAATATACATATGTACAAGAAGTCACCCAAGGTGACCCACCTATGACTCAGTAATACCTCTTGAGGTAGAGCTCATTTCTAGGCTCTGCCAAAGCATTTCCCTCAATGTCCACCAGGCGATAAGCACCCTTCTTTAGAACCCCCTTCACAATGAAAGGTTTGAACCACATGGGTTTGAACTTGCATGCCCCCAGGGTATCCTTATCATTGTCATAGACTAGAACAAGGTTGCCTTTAGATAAAATCTGAGGACGAACGAACCGATCATACCGACACTTGTCTTTTTTATTTGTGAGCCTCATTAGCCAAGGCTGCATCCTGACGCTGCTCATCAAGCTACTCAAGATATAATAAACTCTCTTCAAGTGGTGAAGTGTCTAGCAATAATTGTACTACCAACTTTAGAGACATGATATGACACTCTATAGGAAAGACTGCTTCTATCCCGTAAACGAGTTGAAAAGGTGAGAAATCGGTTGCAGTCTTAACAGATGTTTTGTAGGCCCATAATGTTGAGTACAACATCAAATGCCAATTTGACTTGGCTGAATTGATCGTTCGCTACAGAATAGTCTTAAGAGAATTATTCACATCTTCCACCTGACCATTTGCTTGTGGGTAGTAGGGTGACAAATGTTCTTTCCTCAACCCAAGCTTTGACGTTAACTCAGACATCATTTTATTTTGAAAGTGACTTCCATGGTGAGTGAAAATATCCCTCGGGACGCTAAACCTTGCTATAATATGGTTAAACAAAAAGAGAGTTGTTATCTCTCCATCATCTTTGAACGTTGGCATAGCCTCGACCCACTTCATGAATTAGTCTACTGCTATGATGATATAACAGTGCCCCCTTGCTGAAGGGGGGTTACATGTATTGTAATCAATCCCTCACTTGGTGAAGGGACCAACTGTGATTACAGGAAACATAGGAGAGGGTTGTGCCCTCATATTTCGAGAGAAGATCTGACATGGGTGGAACTTCTTGGCAGATTCAACACAATATTTGATTAATGTCGGCCAAAAGTAACCGACTTGTAGAATATTTTGAGTTGTTGCCAACCCAGAAAAATGACCGCTATATGCTCCAGTGTGGCAATCGTTAATCATGATTTCCTCTTCTTCATGAGTGAGACACCGATGAAGGACACAATCTACACCTCGACGATACAAAGTGTCCTTGAGTATGAGATAGTTCTTATCCTGATTGCGTATACAACAACGCTCATCACGAGAAGCAGAGGTGGGGCACTTCAAATTCTGGAGATAGACTAGTATATCTCCATACCAAGGGTTTGAAGACACGATCAAAAACATGTCTCCTTTAATAGGCGACTCTTCAGGTATAACATCACCTGACTCAACCAGATATTCTGAAATGAGTTCTGCAAAGACAAGCAACTTTTTGGATTTCACCGAAAAACAATCTAAGGAAAATTCCTGGAGGATAACTATCCATCTACTGATCTTTCTTCCGATTACACATTGTGTCAACACATATTGAAATGGATTCACAATGATAATTATGGTGATCTTGCAAAACAATATGTTATGAAGGAACCGTTGGACATCATGAACTACTTCCAACGCAAGTTTTTCAACGTGAGAGTAATTGAGTTCTGGTCCAACGAGGCCTCGACTCAGGTAATAAATCACGTTTTCTTCAAGAAATTCATCATCCTGAACTAATACCATACCGATGGTCAACTCCGCAGCGTCCAAGTACAATAAGAAATCTTTATTATAATTGGGTGGCCCAAGCAGAGGGTCAGATGTGAGGGCATGTTTCAACGCTTCGAAAGAGCGCTGAGAGGCTTCGTCCCAATGAAAAGGAATGTCCTTCTTTAGTAAATGCATGAAACCCTTTGTGATCTCATCATAGTTTGTGATGAAACACCGTAAAAGTTTTCTTTTCCCTATAAACTCTGAAGTTGAGGGACTGTGCGCGGGGGAGGAAACTGAACTATTTCCTCAACCTTTAGAGGATTGACCATGATCCCTGTTGTCGAAATTATGAAACCTAGCAGACAACCCAACGTCGTGCAAAAAATGCATGTGTTCAGATTCAAGCGAGCTCGGTAGTAGTGACATTTCTCAAAGATAAGTCAGAGGTGTGTGGGATGATCAAATCTCTTACGATATCGTGATGCTAAATAATCAAGATAAGCCTCGACTATGTGTTTGAGATTGTGGAAAGAAAAATACATGGCCCGCTGAAAAGTAGCTCCAAAATTTTTCAAACCAAAAGGCATCTTTCGATAAGAGAATGTACCCCACAAACAAATGAAAGAGGTCTTGTATTGGTATTTGAGTTTGATCTATATCTGGTTGTATCTCGAAAACCATCCATGAAAGAAAATACCTCGCAACCTGCACATTCATCGACTATCTGGTCAATAAATGGAGTGGGGAAATTATCCTTTGGACATGCCTTGTTCAAATCATGAAAGTCCGTACATATGTGAATCGTACCCTATTTTTTGTTGACTGGAATGGGGTTTGACACCCATTGAGTCAATTGGATGGGGTAGATGAAACCAACTTTGAGTAGCTTCACTACTTCAGCCTTAATAATTGTTGCTTTCTTAGGATTAACCGAACGAAGATTTTGCGGGACTGACTTAGCATCAGGATATGTTGTGATTTCATGTTCGATGATTCTTGGATCAATGCCTATAATTTCCTCGTAAGACCAGGTAAAAACGTTGCGAAATTATTTAAATAAAATCGTGTGGATTGAAATCTCCTCGGGGGAGCAATCCTCTCCGATGAAGACATTCTCCACGATGCCAGGGGTTCTGGAGATATCAATGGGTATCGTTTTAGCTATGGTTTCTATATTACCTTCAACATAAAATATGTGCATAGATAAAGGATTGATAGGGAAAGACCTATCTCCAGTCATAGTCAACGTGAATTTACCTACTTCAATACTTCTTAACTCTGCGAGAAAATAGGATCTCTGATGGAGATCGTCCCAGGGTCTGTCCGGACCAGTCATTGCCTTGATAATCACCTCGTCTGAGGGAAATAAAAATTCTAAAGAATCAGTATCGACGAGGGAAACTTGAGCCCAAGCAGGCTCGGAAACTGTATCTAATTCCTATGCGGGAGTCGGATCAGGGTCAACAGAATATTGCTGGACTAAAGAGTACGTAACTTCTTCCATGGACAAGGGAATGGCCATGCCATGGTTCCCTGTCCCTTCCATCATGGTTGATGGGGAAGGAAGAGTCCACGGATCATAAAAGTAAGTCATGTGAAACGACGAGACTTGAAAGTTTTTGGCCCTAGGCTGGTCGAGGACAATCGATATGTACTTGACATCGCTAGTTGGAGGTGGGTAATCGAAAGTACACATCAAAGGTGGGCACAAACCAACCCCTACGTTGACAATGTTAGCCTACGGGTTATCAATCATTGGGATCGTGGATGCCCCCGATGAAGGGTCAGTATGGGAGAAGGATAATTGATCAATGGACACGATCCAACCCTCATGTGGAAACAACAAGATCTGGAAAACTGTTGCAACCACTGCATGCATAGAATAGGTCAAAATCCTTACTAACAAGAGATTGTAGTCGAGAGGTGCATCGACCACTTCAACCTCGATGTACACAGTCTTTCCTCCTAGCTGCACGATGAAATAAGGAATGATTCGATGTGGTCATAATGAATGATTTTTGAAAGAGGTAAGGAGAGTAGGTGAAGCAGAAAAAATGGGTTGGCCAATGGCCTTCCAACATGCTAATAACATCACACATGTCAAGGTTCCCTCATCCACCACCATGCAGAAGATGTTTCGGGTAAAATTTTTTGTGGTGTAAGCCACTACTATCTGAAATGACACCTGGTAGGGGAGACGAGGTTTTAAGTCGGTCATATCAATAATGATCGTTCCCGAATTACAAGTCTCAGTATATCCTAAGGCAGCTAAAAAATCCTTTCTCTAGGAAGGGTAGCTATGGAGGACCTCCAAAGAGGACATTGCACAAGGGGTTTATGACAAATCCTCCACTAGAGAGTAGTTCTGGGTGGCCCTTGCATTTGTATTATGGGAATATTTCTTGAATGCACCTTTTGGGATGCGTATCATTGTTTCTCCCAACTTCTTCTCAATATAGAGAGGAAGAGGTGGGTTTTCAACTTCTTTACCCTTATCAGAGGTGTTTGGAATTCTATAGTCGTGTTCCCTAGTTTCTATGTAGGCATCACCTTTCAACATATATACATTCGCAGATAAAGGATTACTCGAAGATGGAGGGGGTCCCTGATTTCCCCCATCCAAACTCGAAGAGGCTTGAGTTAAATTTTTCCCATGTGGAAATGGGTTGGTTAACACAACCGGCTATTGTTGCGCCAGTAAATTTTGGGTCTCTACAAGACGAGGTGACAGGTGATTCAGATGGTCCTTTGCGCAAATGTTACACAGATACTTCGACTTCTTATTTTCTTTTTTCCCCCCGCCAGCATTGTTAGTGGTTTTATTATCCCCCTTACCCTTATTTCATTGTTTCTTCTTTCCGTCAGGCTGTTGGGTGGCCTTCAGGTTTGTTGATTTCACACTATGTACATCTGACATTTGGGTAGGGGGAGAAGCCGAACCAGTGGTCTGGCTAGCCATTGTCCTTTGTATTTACAATTGATGCAATTGATTTGATAGCTGATCAATGGGCTTTGTTTGCACTGAGCCAAAAATACCATCAGTATGTGGTCCATATCTATGTCTGGTCTTGTGAAGTATCGATCGCGGTGTGTTTGGAAAAATTTCGTAAAGTAAACCAAAATGAGAGTAAATCATCTCTAGTTGTTGATCTCTCATTATCGCTTCTTCTTCTGAAAAGACCCCCAACGTTTCTACGTCTTTGGATAACCGTGGGACCAAATACTTGAGGAACCACTCTAGCAAAAATGATGGTGAGAATGGTACTTTTATTAACATCTTTTGGTGTCTCCATTCTCGGATGTGATTAGAGATATGGTTTGCCTTTGTCTGCTCAAATTTGGCTAGCAAATCCGTGTTGGCATCGTATCTCATAGGTAATTGAAAATGGTTTAAGAAAACCATTTCCAATTCACCAAAAGTAGAGTATCTTGAGTGGTCGAGCTCAATGTACCAATTCATAACACTCCCAATAAGAGTGCGTTGAAACAAATGAAACTGTACAAAGTCATCTCTCAATGAATTGGATGAGCACCATAGATGGACGGTAGTCACATGATCACCTAGATCTTCATTATGCTTAGATTTGAACTTTGGAATGTCCGAAGGCAACTTGGTCAGCATGGGGTCATTTAGTAACCTTGACAAGTCTGGTAAGTGAAAAGTTGCCAGAAATGGAAGTTTGGGTTGTTGGTTATAACCACGGAAAAAGGAGCCTGGAGTTTGGCTGGTACCAGGTTGCCGAGAAAATTTAGGTTGTTGGCCAGGGTTCTGGTAAAAAACATGGTTGTGACCAGCGTATGGATTTTGCGCTTGTTGAGATGTCATTGACTGACTCTTGTAATAGGACGTAGAAGGTTGGGCTTGTGTTATATTCCAAGTATTTTGGAAAGGGTTTCCCCCTGCCAATCTGACGGGCAGAGGTCCTGAGCCTTGCTCGGGGTTCCCTTGGCTATGGAAAGGGTTTCCCCTGGTCGAAATCCCCTTGTGTTTTCCCCCTGTGTAGGAATAGTTCCCTGCATAGGATTCTTTTGTCCATAACTGGGGTTGCCTTGGCCGAGACGACAACTGATGAGAATGTGTTGTTACCAAATGCGTCGAACAAAGAGAACAACAGAGAACCCACTTGCATGCCATTGGAAGAAGGTCCTTGACTACTTTCTCTGGACAGGTTACAGTTTATGGTTGGCCAGACGAGTTGTTGAGAACCACCGCCAAGCGAGGGAGACGATGAAGGTATATGACCCCTGCCATAAGAGAAATAATTATAGGGGGATGAGGTGCCCCCCATAGACCCTTGTAGAGGAGCATTAGAGCTCCCTTCCCCCAGGCCCATGGTTTGAAGGGTGGAGTAAGACAAGACCAAATTCGTACTAAAGTTGGGCATCCCATATGAAAACAGAGGGCCCATTGCAGTCTGCGTAAATGGTGCAGTGCTCATCTCCATGGACGAAATCAAACCACTGCTTGAGGTAGAGGCAGTCGAGACCATGGTATCTTGGACCTATGAAGGTGAGTTAGGATTACAAACGCTTCCAGTTGTGGTAGCCATAGAGGGAGTATGAGGACTCCCTGACAAAATAGCAACATTTTCTTCTATCGCTGCTTGTAGGATTATCTGGCACTTGTGATGCGTTACCCTTGGATGGGAAATCTGTATCAAGCTTGGCACCGACAAGTTAGTGATAAAAGGGTTATACAAACTGAGAGCTTCCACTCCAAGTTCAGAAATAGTCAGTTCCTCCGGATTCACAAGTTCTCCTCTCGGGGATGGCTCAGGTACAGTTTCCTGTTGCCCGGTCACCTCAAATGATCCTTTCTGGTCAAGTCTTCTCCTTAGCGGTGGCGGGGGTGGCTCTAATTCATCTGATAGTAGGCCCAAAAACCTTCTCGACCGACAGATCTCTTGATATTCCCCTGTGTGAGAAGATCAATGACACACAAATGTTTTTCTAACGTTGAAGATCAAACACACATTAGAAAAATTTCCTATGAGGTATAACAAGAAAACCACTACAAACTAGTTGGAAGAACAATTACACCAGCCAACACTAGAGAAACTTATCGATGCAAGTGAAACTCAAATATGGAAGCACCCTCTAGGTATACTCTACAAAGAGTGGCCTGATGTCTGTCCTAGGTACCGCAGTATACCCTCGCAGTCACTTGTGTAAGTCCCTGATATATAGGCAACTAGGTTTCCAGCTCGCGAACAACTTCCAGGTGGGTATAGTTGACAGCTGGGCAGACCTCAATGAGCAGGGTATCAAGACCAAAACCTATCAAGGGTATTGAAAGAAAGTGTTCCAGAAGACAAATGAGGACCTCGAACAGATTCGAGACCCATGAAGCTCCATGGAAAATGTGATCAACAAAATCCCAAGATAAGCCCTCTATATGCGTTCCTCCTCTACGATTGGTCTGACTTTGGAGGGGTTATCTTCGCTACCTTTCTGCACGTGACCTTGTGTTAAGACCCCATGTTAGAGGGGGGTCTTGGATAGTTTCCACGTCACTAGACTTCTATACTCCCTAGCACAGAATCGTATGTTTGTTTTATAGCCCTGAAGAGTTTCCTCCCCAACCCAAATCAGGGCTCTAGCCTAATCTAGTTGATAAACCCTACAAACATGAAAGTATGATAAATTTTAATTTATCGTTGATTTTAAGTGGTTGTTCTTAAGTCAAAGGGAATGAAAATGAAAGTGATGGTGTTTGTTAAGAGATGAAAGAGAAGAACAAATCCTGGAAACAAAATTACTTCTTTTTCAATAAATAAAGATTTGCAAATTGAAAATTCTTTAACCAAACTTTTTCGTAACTACTTTTCTTAGATATTTGAAAAGAGAAACCTAAAACAAGATTTTGTTCGACTACGAGCTACTTAATGTCCTAAGTATTCAATAAATAACTTAAGAAAACTTTATTTTTCCTTGATATATAAAGCAACTAACCTAAACTACTTTTACCAAACAAAAGGAATTTTTTTTATTATTATTATTTTATGCTTCAAAACAAGAAACTTTGAAAATGAATTCTTTTCGTTTCTTCTAAAGCAAAAAAGGGAAAAATGAAGACAGGAAAAGACCAAGAAATGACTTCTAGCCCCACTTCAAATCACAGGGATTCACTGACAATACCAAGAAGGCAGATCATAACTGATTCACAAACTCGTCTAAAAACCCTAATAATGAAAACACAAGAAATCTTTGATAAAGAAAAGCTAAACTGAGGTTGGACCTAGGCTACAGACTATTATAATAGAGATTAGAACTAGATCAAGAAAACCCCTGAGAAGTATGACTTCTGATAGGGAAGAGGTTGACTGCCTCTTCCTTGAAAATATTTTCTCAACCCAAGCACACTACTGGCACTTCATCAACCTACGTATGTACGTAGGATGTCCAAAGGTAGGGTGTGTATGTACGTGGGAAGACCCACTGTAGGCTGCATACACCTATGTGACTCCTCTAAAAAAGAAAAAATAACAGCCAAGCATAGGCAGGGAGTACTGATATGGAAAACCATAATCCATTAAAGACACATAAACTTACAGAAACTAAAAAAGAAAGGCACTTAAACCAATTAAAGAACCCAAACAATATCCCCTAAAAACCCTAGAGGCTCCCCAGTATGGTCACAAATTCTTCTATAGTGGGAAAACCCCCCTAAGGACTACACTAGGGTTCTAAAGTGCAGGCAGAGCTAACTGTCTAAAATCTCTTACTTTTAACAACTATTCCAATAGTACCCCACAATCATACATAAGATATCCTCCCAAGGCCAACCTGCATTCACCAAAAGACAAACAAGAAGCTATGAGCATGAATTCTATATATTGATTAATGGGTTAGATATCATAACAAAATATAAATAAATCATAAAGATTGAAGATATCATTTGGCGAGATGGAAAAAGTACTTCTTTATCCTAATCTCACAGAGTATCTTAAAATATGAGACCGACCACTTCTCCTCGAACTCAGTCCTAGGCTCCTCTTCACCAAGCTCCAACTGCTTCCACGTAACTTTCTCCTCTTCAGTTCTCTCTAGGTAAATGTCAAGGGTTTGCAGTGGAAGAAAAAGGGTTGGAATAAGGAATTCTGACTCAAACTCACAATGTAGTGGAAAATAATTGGGGCAAGGAGGAATACTAAAATGAGTAGAGTTTCTATGCTCTCATGCTTCTTGTAGGAATGGGACCCCAACACCTTATTTTATATGCCAAAAAGATAGTTATTCGATTGGGTAACCGACTATGGATGGTCAATTGGTTAGGAAACTACCCAAAAGCCCATATCCCCTTGCAAATTTTTATTTTTTTCAATTTTTGTGAGTATACACGAGCTATAATGGTGCAGCTAGCATACGCATGCGAGCTGTAGAGGTGCAACACGCATGTGTATGCAAGCAGTCGTGGTGCAAGGTGCGCACATCTTCAAAAATATGGTTTTTAGAAGAGTTATTCAGTGATGGCTTTGGAAAAAATATCATGTAAGATGGCCTGTTGCCAGGTATACATGTATGGTGAAATTTAGGGTTATAACAACATCTCTTGCACCTCTTTTCACAATAACCAACAAAGGTTACCTTTCTCTCTTCAGTGTAATAACAACTAGCAAGAAAACACTCTTGCCTTAATTTTCCATATATCATTACCCAACTTATAAATACAATATGGGAAATTGAAAACATGCCCAAGGTAATAGGGTAGCCAATCTAGCTTTCAACTATATCTATATGGATACCATCCACCACTGGATGTCAATCTATCCCATTAGGCTTCTAGAAGTTCCCCAACACTTCCTTTACCACATTCAGGATCAACATTTAGTTGACCATTTTATTTTAATTATAACAATTTAATGTCTAATATAATTTGGACTATCCCCTCAAAGCCCAAATACAATTTCGAATTATGTTACTTAGTGTCCTAGTTCAGAAATCGAAAGTATATTTAGGTCAAGACCAGTCTTAACCATTACACCTAGAATTCCTCCTTCTGTTCAACAACCATCAGGGACAAAGGCCACTCTCCTCCTTCCACAATATTTATGGTAGTTTAGTTTCCTATCCACCAAGCAAGGGAGACTGTTGTGATTTCTCACTCAATCACTCTATATTTCTATAGCTATGTTTTCCATCTTAATTAGAAAAACCCCGCCCAACAATTCTTGTACCTAGAAACAAAATTTTGTTTCACAGTTTCCCTTCTATTCTCGAGAGCTACGCATGCTCTCCCTTTTTCAGAGAACAATCACCAGACTCATTCCTTTGATCGTGATGGATTATACACATATACAAGGTTTAACCATTCATTAAAGTAGTGATTATTATTGCTACGGATCCTTTCCATTCGTTCTCATCCAAGTCTTGCTATTAGTGCTCATCAACATAATCCCACTCTTGTAGGATCAACTATCATCAGACTAGCATGATTCAATATCATTGGGTAAAATCCCAACTGTATTTTAAATCTGCATCCTTCTACCTAAGGAACTTATGCAAACGATTTTCGTTTGGCAGTAATATTCTCAACATGCTCATCCTAGACTTGGTAATCCAACCTTATGTCTTTGCAACAACATATATGATTGCAGAGTGAAGTCTGCCTCTTTATTGGGAACATTAGCAACATACAATGCAAATTTCCAAACCATCTATCAATAGTAAAAGATCCCACTCCTCTCTTCAATATAGTTTTACTAAGATTCTCAGGAATGGGGTAAGATAGGGTGTTACCCCTTAAAGTCCTATAAAATATATATATATATTCATACTACTCGTACATGAGCCCAAGAAGGATAAGTGTTGCTGATGTGCTCTGATACCAATTTGTAACACTCCCAACCCCTAAATAGCCTTTCTAGAGGTGGGGCATCAAATTTTCTCTTTTCCTGGTTCATTTTTGGTCCTTTACTTAAACCAAAACCTTCTTAACTAGCTTCCCGAAGCTTACATCACTCACTAGGTGTTTAAAATAGATAGCGGGGTTCTCCTCATGACCTTGGGCTGAAAACCGGGAGCTGAGATCATGCATTAGTAAGGTTTCATCACTGCAGAAGTTCTTAAAAGTGTCGACAAATTCCTGTATCACTGAACAATGGAGGAAATTAACTATCCACGTCCTCTGCTGAGATTGTATGATTAAGGAGGGGGATTCGGCTATCTACATGCATCATACCTTTTTCCAAATCCTCGAAGTCCCAAAATGTATCTGCGTTCCCCTAGCCCTTCGACATTCGACAATTGATGATTCTCGTCGAACATTCCTTATTACACAGTATGGCCAAATTCCCAAACTCTCTTTATGTTCGACGATTGACTATCATCGATTCTCGTCGAACATCCCTTATTCCACACTATGCCCAAACTCCCGAACTCTTGTTATGATCATCGATCTGTTATTTGGGTTGGACGTTCCTATATTGTACCACTCACTAAATATTTCGAACTCTGAAGTTGTCTAAACTCATGGGGTCTTGATCACATTGCTAGCCATGTTGGCCAAGCAGGCATGAACTAGGGTTGACACATAGATGGGTTAGGGGTGACATGTGTCATGTTACAATAGGCATATAGGGTCTATGAAAAGAATAGATCGAGCTGACATGTGGCACGTCGATTGTGGGTCCATGTCACCCTGGTGATGTTGGCTCGCCATGTCACACCAGACTGACAACCTTCTAACATCCCTCAAATATCAGGGTCAATATCTGGCCAAATGGAACCATAGATCCACGACTAATGTTACTTTGCGACTCCGACCTTCAGGAGTTTTTCACTCCAAACTCCTCTTTGCTTCCGGAGTTGGTCAACGCTGGGTTCACCCCATCCCAAATATGACGGTTGGGAAAAGTTCTCGTGCAACCTCAGATCTATGGAATAGATTAACTCCAGGCTCTGGGTGTTATTGGACTAATTAGTTAGTGCGTACACAAATAGATCTCCCTAGTTTCACCGTGAAACTAGAACAAAACAAGAATGGATATAAAAATTTCTCTAAGTTTTAATTATCAGGCATACTAACTAACAAGAGATAAATGACATGCAATTTAAATGTCACTTGTCCTTGCTAGTGTCATCCTCTCTCCGTTCTAGGGCTTATGGGATGCTGAACCTGTAAAAAAAACACAAGCCAACGAAGTGAAAGCAACAACGTATACTCAACAAAATCTATGTATGTGATCAAGGAGTCATACAATAAAATCAGACCAATTTTATGGGAAAGAAATATATCACTGTATTTAAGATATGAAAAGGAGAATACAACCAATGCCTTGATGTTGTAAGGTCCCTTCCAACAGTTCGTTGCTTCCCACACACTTTTTCTCCAAGGATTCTGAGACTGTAAGTTTGAGGTACTAACAATCTATCTTGACAACATAAATCAGAAGTCTATCAAAACTCATCAACATCCAAGCTATCTTTAAAAACCCAATCAAGTTAATTTTCCAAGCTAAATTCTCCCATGAGAAGTCCCCTCCTTTTATAAGATGAAAAGGATAGGGTGAGGAGGTTATGATGATCCCATGAGATCAGGGATGCGACTTAGATCCAAACCGATCGGAGTCCACCTCACCCTCGAAGCTTCTATTCTAGAACTTTCGAGAAATTCCACTTTTTCCTTCATACAAAAATTGTCGCACCCTTAAAACTGAGAAATCTACGACGTAGTTTCAATATACTATGGTATCATCACACCCTTAACACTAAACAAGGTGTGGTGATCCCTTTTTATAAGGTTTTTACAAAGGAAAAGACAATTTTCATCTTTCTAGGAAAATGTGTCTTCATTTTTCTTCAGGGATTCAGGCCATTGATCCTTCTCAAGACAAATGATAGGTTTACATCATTAACGATCATAGAGGTGATGAAAATAGTGTGTAACAAAGAGCCCTCCAAAGTATGAAGTTAGAATAGAGTGATAGCTAAAATACTTTGTCGAGTGTGTGTAGGGAACAAGGAACACGTCGATCGGAAACCTGCTAACAAACAAGGAAATACAGTACAATAATATATCATCACTGAGGTAGGCATTCCAATACTCAGAATACAAATGACTCAAAACACAAATGATGACATGTAAAAATCCATGTCAAGTAATACAGGTCATGGACACCAAACATACACTGTGGATCGATGCTAATATGACTCAAATATTAACATAGCCACCAAAAATACATTGTGTATCTATGTGTTAAAGACTCAAATTTGAACCTAGCCATGAGACATACACAGTGGATCTATGCAATAACACAATCTGAATATACTCCAATGCAACCTGAATCTATCAGAAAAGATCCAGGGTCTTCATCTCCACCATTCTATAGTACGAATCTAACCATGTGAATACATGTGCTCAAGTCAAACATGGTAGAAACCACTTGATTACCAATCATTAATGAATATTGTTAACAAGTGTGAGGCAAATCACCACTAATTTCAATGAATCCCAAGGTACTATAGTACAATCCAATGAATGTGAATTAATGAGTTGAAGTCGACCACTTGATCGAATCTTCCAATCAGGTGTCAATAATGAAAACCCATTGTTGAAAGCAAGGAAACCTGCCATTGAGGCATGCAAATTCCAAGATACCAATTAGTTTCTAAGTTTAATTCCTGGATAATGAGTTTGAGTTGATAGGAAAAGACTCATCATAGGAGGGCCTTAATGTATCCTTGTTAGAGAAAGATTTGCCTCACCCTATGCAATATTGTAAAGAGGGTGTTGGCATAGGGGTAGACTCAGGGTTCAATGCTACAACAACACACCAACAAAACCCTAGCTACTGACCCTTTCGACAACACTTGTGAAGTAGATGAAGTCTCACTCGAGGTAGAGGCAAGGGTGGTTGCAGGACTTAGATGTCTGCAACCTTAGATGGGAAAAAGATCTATGATTCAGACACTTAATAGAGCACTTAGCAGTCAACATTCATCAATATTCAGTTCTTAGTAACAACGTAGACAAACCCTAATTACATAGCATCGTAGTATTTAACTAGATCTAATATCTAATAACACTTAGCATGGAAGGAACTCATTAGATCCAATAGATTCAAGAACTAAGCATACTTCACATACTTATTAACCACAAAGCAACATCAAATCTATCTAACATTCATAAAGCACTAAGAAAATCACACAGAAACACATCAATGCATTGCACCAAGCAGAGAAACACATCATATACGTGGTTCACCCCCACCCTGGGGCTACGTCCACCAACTCTTCTTCTCTTCTATTATGTTTTATCAATCAGTTACATGCATAGATCCTAAAAAACCCTACTCCGCATAGGACAGGAGATTTGCGCACTCTGCTTGATCCTCCTTCCCCGAGATAGTTTACAACACAAAGCCTTCTTACAACTACGTGCACTTAGCTCTGCAAGTCCTACATAACATGCACAAAAGAAATTTCTATTCAACACTTAGCACTTTTGATCACACAGATCGAACTTGTCACTCTTTACTTACTTCACCTAACTACTTATTTATACATTACAAAAGTGGGCCTAAGCATGGGTAAACCCATGGGCCAACATTCCCATACTTGTGACATAATCCCAAAACCCAAAAAGGTCTAAAAAAAGGGGTCAAGATCCCATGATCTCCACTTCATCTTGTGCTCCATCTTCGATAGCCTGTCGAAGTCCGAAAAATAGGTCAATTATGAGAAAGTATCCTCAAAACTTGGTCAAGGGCCAACATGCCCCCAACACTCACCTGTGACTCGTCTTGAGTCACTCTGATCTGGGTAGTTCTACTTCGAAAGCATCAATCTTGGCTCAAGCTACTTCAACTTGTTGCTATGCTATGACCTCTTGTTCTGCAAATTATTGGATGACTAGCTCGTTCATGGGTCCCTCTAGACATTGTTCAGTTGTAGTAACAACTTTCTCCAGTTCTTCTCCTTGGCCTTCTATCTCTGTGAACAGTTGGTAAGCCTCATCCTGTACAGGTTGGAGCCTCTGAGTCACTTCCATGACTTTTCTCTGAACAGTGTGAACCTGCTGTTGGACAGTGCACTTCTCTTGGGATCGCTTCATTCTTTCAATATCTAACAGGGGCTTCAACTACGCCTGTATTTTTTCTGCTTGTTGCTTCACCTTCTAGAGGTGTGACTCTAGTGCCTTCAGTTCTGCATTCTTAGTGAGTTGCTCATAAGTCTGGGCACTGTGATTACTGAGTTTCTTGCATTCCATGGAAAGGGCCTTTAGTCTCTCAACTGAGCTTTAGGCAGTTGCTTCTCTTTGATCTCTTACATCCTACAGAGTGTTGGGCATTGTGCGTAACTCTAGATATGCTATTATTTGTTGTAGATTTTGGATGAATTCCGTGAGCTACTCTACTTGATGCTCAACTCAGTCCTCTGCCTATGGCTCTAAGCCTGTCATAGAGCAAAGTTCCTTGTTGACTGGTTCTTTTACTTCACTTTGCCCTGCGAGAAACTGTTCTTTCTCTTGCTACATTTGTGCTTTCTCTTCGTCAAACTTGGCCTTGAGAGAAACCTTCTCCTATTCTGCAATTCTACATTTTTATACAATATTGTCGCCCTGTACTTGCTTCAAGGTCTGGGTAGCTTTTTCTTTTCTTCTTGTGCGCGACGAAGATAAGCTTCGACCGCATAAGCTAATCGGCGGAGTTGGGCTGGCTCATCCTCCAACTCTGGTTCTCCTGACAATAGGGGAACAGTGGAAACTGCGTGGTTGGACTGAAGGGCCTGCCATACCCCTCGAAACTTGACCTTAAGTCTGTCATACATTTCTTCCTACTTAGCTTCTTGCTTCTTTTCGATTTCCAGCGAGGCGTCATTTAGCACTGCAATGTTGAAATCAAAATCATTGGCAGTAAGAACAATATTCATATTGGTCACAGTGGATTTCGATTTCTTCCGGGAAGAAGGTTTCGGGGGAGAAACCTTCCTCTTCTTTAGGAGATCGGTCTCATGTCTCAGCGGTGTTACTTCGCCTTGCTTTTTTTCAGCTCATGTTCCATTTATGTCTTCTACTTCGTCATCACCCCCTCAATCAGGTGATACTGAAGCAGTCTTTCCTGAGGCACTGCTTAATTCTTGTACTTCTTCGGTCTTCTTCATTTTTCTGGGTCCAAGTGTATCATGCACGATTTTTGGGCTGTTAGGATCGGACATCTCTACAGGGTCTACTGGAATGAGGAGGTATGTCAACCAGTCCTTAGTGATCTCCTCAAGATCCTCTTCTGTGATCTTGTAGTAAGACTACAGTTGCTCATTATGTTCATCGTCTCACGCTGTAAGCTAGATCAAGTGACGATCTGCGCATAACTTCATCAGAGATCAAAATCTCTGTAAAGTGTTAGGAGTCATGCAATGTTCAGCTTTGATGTCTCTCTTTAGTTGAAGGTAGTACGTATGAAAAAAAACATTCGACTGCCACTGTTTGTTCATATCACTCGATTACCATAGCATAGCGAACGTCGTGATGAACGACTCAAACAGTTTGATATCCGGGAAGGTCACACCTTGTGGCATCTCCCAGGTAATAAAGGCGATGAGGATCAGGAGCCAGCTAAAGTGGAACTCATAGATCTGATCCTCCGCTTCGCAGCATTCTAGCTCAAGATGATTGACTAGTTACTTCACTTGGTTCATCTGTAGACCTTCTACACACTTCCCCTCAAGGTCAACGAGGAAGCCTGTGACATGCGTAGGTTTGTTCTTCCTTACTAACTTTCCTGCAATTAACTGACAGGCGAGGTGCACTGTGCCATTCTGGATGGAGGCTACCTTGTAGCCTCGCGTCCCCTTCTCCACATCGTCGTATGTATCCTTGGTCTTTTGTGCTAGTGCGTGAGTTGTGGATTTTCCTGGATATAAATATTGTGGATTAGTTCCTTGCATACTCAACCCTATGATCCTATGGATCAGTGTTGGATCGACTGTAATACGGTGGACTAGCCATAAATAGCTGCCATGGTAACATGATAGTAGTATCTTGACACAAGCGTTGACTTCCTGGTGCCTTTCGAAGTGTGGGATCTTCATGACATTGACCAGGGTGGACTGCACAAGGTTCATCGTCCACGGCTGAGGGATTATCTTGGAGTTCTTCCCCTTCATTCTGGTCAGGTATTTAAACAGGGTGATTGTACTATAATTATTGTGATCTTCGAGGGTGAAATCACTGAACTTCAACACTGCGATCTTGTCATGTTGTGATCGAACTCCACGTATTCCCTTCGGAAGGTACACAGTAACCATGGTGTACTCGAAATCTCTTGGCACACTATAGCGACTCATCGTGCCGTCCAGAGGCGGGATGTAGTTGGGTAATATGGTCAGGATTAGCTTCTCATTGGCTAAGTCATCTCTGTGCTTCATTCTCTTCTCTTCTATCGGTCGGGATGGCCCCGATCCACGTGAAGTCGATGGAGAGGCTTGCACTCCTATCGTCAATGATGCTTGTATACCTGCAGACATCGACATTACTCTTTGGGTCATGAGGTCGATGATAACTTCCTCAACAATATTCTCTGCAACACTGAACTCGTCCGACATACACACTCAGGGTTGAAAATCTCTGGTTCGAGGAGAAATCTCTCAATGCATTGGGATAGATGGAAAGAGCGCGATGATCACTAGGAGAGAATCAACTAATATGCAGGCTCAAATTTACGGTTAGCAAAAGTGTTCTTGGTGCATGGCGTGATGGGATAAATAGATAACTTGGCAACGGATCTCTTCAATGGATGAGAAGCCTTCATTAACTCAGTTATGTCCATTACGACGTGGTCCCAACAGTCTGGTGGTGAGCTGTCTAACCATAAATGCCTTTATTCCCATTCGGGTTGTCGGTCTAACGGTTATGCTGTTCTCAACAACCATATTTCTTCACCATGGAGAAGTTCCATGTGATGTTGTTCTGATATCCCAGCGAAGTTCCAATTTTTCAAATTTCCCTTCTGCGAAGTTCCTTTTGGAACTTTCTGTAACTTTTTGGTCTTAGCTCTCTTCTAACTTAGTTTTTGGGCCTTATTTCCATTGAGCTTCATCTCAGTATTCATCTTTTCATTTTGATTCTTATCTTCTTTCGACAGAGTAACTTTGCTTTGTTGAGATTCTTTCCTAAAATTCAAGGGTAATACTTCTTCCTTATCTGGGGTAGGTACTTCAGTCTTCTGTGGGTCTTCTAATGTTCTTCCAACTTAGACATCCAAGTCTCTGTTTTAAAATATCCTCACTCTGTTCTCCTGTTCTTCAATCAAGTGTGTGATCCTCCTAGCCATAAAATCCTTTAACTCTTGTTTCTTTTGTTCTAAGACTTCTTCTTCTTTCCTTCTGCCCCGATCTTTCTCAATCCAAGATTTTCCTAGTAACATAGCAAATGGAGCTATGTCATCAATAAATTTAACAACTTGAAATTATTCCTCTGTCGATGTTGCATTGGCACTCATAGATATCTGGGTGAGCTTTCCACATAGGTTTATTATATTTCCTCTGAATAATCCTATTCCCCCCAATGAAGGAATCATAGCAGGATTTCCTAAAGTTTCCCAAGTTCTTTCTGTCATAATATTCACCTTTGTTTCTTCATCCAGAACACAGTCAATGTTGAAGTCTCATATTCTTGCTTCTATGCATTATTTTTCTTGGAATATCTCTGATAAGCTGACATTTCGGTGGTCATTCAGGGTTTCTTTTATCTGGAGCAATACTTTCTCTTATTCTTTCTAGTCTTTTGTCCCGGTTTCAGTTGCTTGAACTTTCTCATGGTATTCTTGTCTCATATTCATCCTTTCAACCTTAGCAATCATTTTTGGGCAATCTAAAACTTCATGATCCAAAGCTTTACAACAAACACAACTAGGTCTTCTTCCAGGGAATTCCTTAGCAAGATGTTCTAGTTTTCGACAACTGTAACATAGAGTTAATCCTCTCTTTCTCTTACATGATCCCCAACCTTTTCTGTACTGTTCTCTAGGATCATAGTAGCTAAGCTGAAAAAAATTCTTTCTAAGATCCTGCATCGATCTGTTAGTTCAAAAATTATGTATATGCACAGGTATAACATATCTTTCACTATTCTTATCAGATCTACTCATATCAAATATTCTTTCATCTACCAGTGCCCTAGTTTTCAAGATAGGACAAATCTTATCAAACATACCTAGATCCATACTCTAGAAACAAAATATTTTTACTTATCTTACTTCCACAGAGCACAATGATTCCAGATCTAAAAAGATTTCACTATTCTTACCTCTATCAGAGCACAAAGCTTGTAGATCTTACCTCTTTTCTTCAGATTTGACCCTTCTTGGCACATATATTCATAGATCAAGTAGATTACTGTGCCCTAGAGAGATAGATATACACATAGATCTTTCACAATTTTAGGCCGGATCTTCGCACAAAGCTTCTTATTCCTTAGTTCCCAACAATCACAATTTTAGGTCGGATCTTTGCACAAAGATTCCTCTTTCTCAGTTCCCAACAATCATAGTTTGAGGTCCTGACAATGTAACCATTTTTTGGCATAGGGGTAGACCCAGGGTTCAATGCTACAACAACGCACCAACAAAACCCTAATTACCGGGCCTTTCGACAACACCTGCGAAGTAGATGAAGTCTCACCTCAGGTAGAGGCAGGGGTGGTTGCAGGACTCATATGTATGGAACCTTAGCTGGGACATAGATCTGCGATTTAGACACTTAATAAAACACTTAGCAGTCAACATTAATCAATATTGAGTTCTTATTAACAACGCAGACAAACCCTAATTACAGAGCATTGTAGTATTTAACCAGATCCAATATCTAATATCACTTAGCATGGAAGGAACTCATTAGATCCAATAGATTCAAGCACTAATCATACTTCACATAGGTTAGATATAGCATTCATTCAACTTATTAAGCACAAAACAACATCAGATCTATCTAACATTCATAAAGCCCTAATCAAATCACACAGAAACACATCAATACATTGCACCAAGCAAAGAAACACAACATATACGTGGTTCACCCCCACCCTGGGGCTACGTCCACCAACTCTTCTTCTCTTCTATTATCTTTTGTCAATCAGTTACATGCACAGAGCCTCAAAAACCATACTCCTCATAAGACATGATATCTGTGCACTCTGCTAGATCCTCCTTCCCCGAGATAGGTTACATCACAAATCCTTCTTACAACTACTTGCACTTAGCTCTGCAAGTCCTACACAACATGCACAAAAGAAATCTCTATTCAACACTTAGCACTTTAAATCACACAGATCAAACTTGTTTCTCTTTACTTACTCCACCTAGCTAATTATTTATACATTAGAAAAGTGGGCCTAAGCATGGGTAAACCCATGGGCCGACATACCCATACTTGTTACATAATCCCAAAACCCAAAAAGGCCTAAAAAAAGGGGTTGAGATCCCGTGATCTCCGCTTCGTCTTGCGCTCCGTGTTCGACAGCCTGCCAAAATCCCAAAAATAGGTCAATTATGACCAAGTATCCTCAAAAATTGTTCAAGGGCCTTATTCCATTCCCCTATGCAAAATTATCTTCCCTGTTACTACAATCCAGAGACAAAAATATAAATTTTACCACTTGTACGCATCTTGCACCCTATACAACAAGAGTATACGTAGGTTTCTCCACTACAACCCGCGTACATCAGGATTTGTGCCAAAAAATCAAAATTAAATGTTGGGTTTCCATGTCACGATAGGAGATCTCTGATCCTTGGCCTTCCATATATTGTAAATGCTCTGATTCGGCCCTTCAGTTTCTTTTTGAAGGCTATAAAGAAGACAATTCCGAGCTGTGAAAAAGAAGAAAGAATTCAACTTTGGGAGCAAAGTTACTCTGGTGAAATTATTTACTTCATATTGAGTCTGCATCCCTTTGTCCTTTAAGTCTGAACATAGTGTTCATCCCCCAAGCTCTTCCCTTATTGATGGAGAACCTCTTATTTTCCATTATATGAGCTTGCCTTTGGTGGAGGATTGAAATGGTGGAGGCCCAGTTGGAAGGAACTTGGTTTCTTGGTTTTGAACCATGCCGACATAGAAGTCTGTAATATTTTCACTTCTATTAATCATTTATTAATAGAAATACTCCTTTCCTGTCCAATTGATATCTTGCAAATATATGTATTATTATCCATGGGTGTATTTTTTATGTATATTGATGGATTATGCTATCTAATGTGCTAACCGTTTATATTTCCATCGTATGCTTGTTTTTGCTTATTTGTTGGGAACTTGTTGCAGGTATATAGCTTTGGGTCGAAGTGCTCAACGGTGGACATCATCGAACATCTGGTTGAGGTATGCCTCCTTCTTATCTTGCTTGCACATTGGTTTATATAACATCTTGTTGGGATAGAGTTGATTTCTGCAGTCATTTCCGTCTGTTGTGGTTGACCCTAGGCATAGAGAGATTTTCCCCGTAACAAAATTGTTGACTCTACTAGGGATGAATCTTCTTTCTTAGGGTTTGAAGTACTTTTCTCCTTAGATTTCTCTCGTTTATATTGTGGTTCTTGTTACTTCATTGCTTGACAGCTCCTATTCACTTTGGGTCTGAGTTTTCAACCTTTCTCCCTTTCCTAGACTTATTTTAAAGAATATATGCACCTTTTTCCTTGACATTCGCTATACACACATGCTGTCTCACTTCAAGATGCGTATATACGCTCCGTTTTCCCAAACAATTGTGTACACCTTTTCTCCTTGCCTATTTTCTTGATTTGGTGTTTGATGGGTGGGATTTGATGCTTGCTGAGCCTTCTTAGGTCTCTGTAGTGCCTGTTGAGTGTCTATGGGATGACAAGAAACCCTCTTTTGGTTGAATTTCTGGGCAAAGTCTTTCTCTTCATCTTTTCATTTTTATTGTCCTTGTATATTGGGATGGGTTTTTCGTTGCTTGATATCCTTCTTGATTTATCTCTTTTTTATACATAGTAGGGCTATATATATTCAAGTTAATTTTCAGTCCATGCATTTTCAGTATTGATATATTGAAAATACAAAAAAAATGGGCATTTTGCATTTCTTGGCATTTTTGTCTTTTGAGTTTTTATCATTAGCTTAGTGCATATAGTGAAAGATTGCATTTTTACTTCTAAATTGCAGAGTTGAATTTGAAAATTGCATCGTTTTTAAAAGCATATCATACATTAAAAGTTAAATTTAGGAATTTGCATTATTTTCATATTTACTATTCTTGCAGAGCCATAACACCATGATTTTCACTACCATACCTTTTTGAGTAATCACAACCATTAAAATCAACTCTATAATTTAAAATTTATTAGTAATGAATTTATTTTCTAGGGTGCACAAACTAGGCTAGGATTTAGTGCCTTGGAATAGGATTTTGTGAGCAAACTTATCCAAGGCAATTGAATCAGCATATGTGTCTGAGTCAGGGAGTGGAGAAATCGATTGTATAATTGGTAAGATCAGGAGGCTCCACTCACATTGGAGTTAATCATGAGGTCACACAAAGTTGGTTGAAGGGATATACCCCCAATACCTTCCTAGTGTCAGAGATGTTTCTGGGGATCTATTCATATTTGGGGATCTTTTTAGTACCTTTACCTCCATGAGAGGCGATGCTTTCAAGGTTTCAGGCTTTTCTACCCTGCCCATACGGTGGACCTGACTTACAACTTCTCACCCGTGCATCGATTATATGGTGGTTGATTAGTTGCTTGACTTAGGTGTGTCATAGGTTACTTGCAGAGGTTATTCTGCAGGTACCCTAGGTCAGATAAGGGTTGGACATCACACAACCTTTATGGAGGATTACCTCTTCGGGGGGATTTGACCGAGTGGTTGTTAAGCTCATGAGGGGCCTTATAACTGATTTTTTTACCTCCGATCTTTAGCAGGGAGTCTCAAGCCCCTCTTGGGTGAGACATACCTTCTTTAGGGAGGGAGGCCACTCAGGCACTTTACCCCGTTTGCATGCATATTGGTCATTTGACTTTTGATGGGATCTTTGATTTCTAGTTGGCGTTAAGAATTTATACCGAGTTCTCTTTATCATGGATAGTGGAGTTACTTTGACTCCTTCATTCACCCCTACCTACCCCATGATGGCTACTCCTTTCATGGGGATGAATCCTATTTTTTCCTATAATGGTATGCAGAACTTTGGTACTCACTCCACGCCTTGGGTATCTAGTCATTCTCCTGTTGATATTCCATCACCTTTTCAATCCTCTCCCTGGTCCACTTATATGAATTCTAGCATTGGATCAAGGGGCACCATGGTCCCAATGCCTATGTATTCATTTGATATGAGATATGTCCTTCAATCTTCTTTTACAATGGGAGGTTGGAACCTCCCCTCTTACGAATCCATTCCTAGTTATGCTATTTTAGGATCCAATACTTAGATGGGTGATTATTCTACTTATTACATGCCATCCATTTATCCTCCATCTGCCATGTTGGTTCCTTCGAACACTTTTTCCATGGCGAGTCCTCATATATCCCCGAGTGTTTTTTATGGGGAGAATCAGTTTTACAGTTTGGGCTATCCTCTTTACGAAACCCCTTCACAAGGGGGAAACATATATCCTCACTTGAATAGTCATTATCATACTTCTGTCTCTTCGTATACTTCAGTGATGATGAAAAATTCAGACTTCCTTGAATCAATTAAATGGAGGATACTACCGTTCCGGACAGAGACAAGGGGTAATCATGATCCCTCCTAGCCTGCAATGTTTCAAAGTCAATCTTTCCCTGGACCTTGTCATCAAATTCCACATCCCACTGCTAGCCCAGTCACTATCATTCATACTAGAGCTCCATCACCAATCTCTTTCATTCATGTTCGATATGGGTCAACGACTTCTACAAGTCATGTTGACAACCCAGACCCGACTGCTGCTAGTTAGGCTGGGGGAACCGCTCTAGTAATCACGAATCATATCGATATCGCATATTTGAACTCCATACATCATGTAGGATATGAATATCCCACTTCTTCCTGTCGTGTCGAGAGTATGTCACCAACCATTGTGAACACCACTAGGGGCATCGAGAAGCCTAGATGTCTCAGACGTAAGCCTAAATTCCTTTGCAGGACTTGTGAAGGAAATCACCTTACTCATATGTGTCCAGCTACTGCTGAGATACCATAAGCATGGGGCTCACCTAAGGGCCCTTCATATTCTGAGGCATCTGAGGCTTCTCCCCACCTTGTTACTCCTTTTATTGACATGGTCGTAACACCATTGCAATCCTGTCCTGAACTCACCCCCATTGTCGAGGGTGATGTGTCCCATGTCCCTATTATCATGCATCCTCTTCAACCTAGAATTGAAGAAGTCGTCATACTGGTGCAATATCCAGTCAATCCTGCTCTCCTTGTGGAGGGTGATGCATCCTTAAATCATGTCGTCAACATTCCTGATCTTTCATCTTCCGAACAAGAGAGAGTTTTTATTTCATCGATTCCTCTCCCTCCTGGTTTTGAGGAGATCACCTTCGACTGGGATAGTCCTATGGAGTATCCAATGCCCTCGCCTATGTATTTTCCTGTAAGAGATATTATCTGATCTATCACAGAGACTATATACTTAGTGAGTGCTTTATCCTCCTCGACTTGGAGAGATTTGGGTTTTCTCAAGCTTATGTCAACTATTCGTAAGATACTGACATTCCATAGAAGCTCTGCATGGAAGCCTTGGCCTCCCTCATGACTTGCCACCTAGAATCTCCCAAATGAGTTTAATTTAAGCTCTTTTCCGACTTGCCTAAAAAGGAAAAATATTGTCGAGTGATTTGTCCCTTTCACACTCGTTAATTTGGATTTGAAATTTCATGAGTCTTAGTTAATCTCTTTTCCGACTCGCTATCAAAAAATGAAAATATTGTCGTGTGAACTTGTCTCTTTCACACTCGTAAAACTAGTTTTCAAAAGATGTCTATTTGGCACAAGTTTATCCCTTTTTCACACCAAGTAGACTAAAAGACATAAAAAAGGACATTTTTTGGCGTTAAGTTGTGATTGCATCTCATGCCCTTGCTTACAGTATTGAGACTATAGTCGGTTCTCTCTTTGCATTATAAATTGTTTTCCTCAGCAGTTTGCATCCTCAACCAAGTAGAGCCTTGTTTATATCCTTTGTAATTTGACACCCTATACCTAGGAGGAAACATTCCTTCGAGTGTACATCTCCCACATGCACTTTTGTTGGCACAGGGGGAGACCTAGGGTTCAACTCTAACAGCACACAAACAAGCCCTAACTATTGGCCCTTTCAGAAACACCTATAGAGAAGATGCAGTCTCACCTAAAGTAGCAATAGGGGGTTGCAGGACACATGTGTCTAAAACCAAGGGAAATGCAAAGTGGATCCAAGGAATCAACACACAAAAATCCATATATTCTTTTCCACACCTAAGCCTACTTCGCAAGTTATATCTTATATCTATCATAACAATGCAATAACAGTGTAACATAAAGCAAATAATACAACATCAACCACATATAACAACAAGATATACATGGTTCACTCTCTCCCTAGGGCTATGTCCACAGAATTGTGTTTCTTGATATGTTATGTGAAAATATATAGTTCTATCTGTGCACTTATCTTGCAGATCTTCCTCTCTCTTCTCCCTTCCTCTCTCCCCTCCCTGTGCACCCAGCTATAGAGTTGACCTTTGCACCCAGTTAAAGATCTTAAAATATAGACTCTCTACCATAGCCTACTGCTCTCTCTCTCACAATTTCTACACTCAACAACCATTTCTTGAACAAAAACCAACAACAACCCTCTTCTCTCATCTAGATCTTTATTTATACATTACAATCAGTCTTGGACAACCTTAGACTGAAGTCTAAGTGTAAAAACTCTAATTTCCAAAACCCTAGGTCCACTTGACATGTGTTCATTTCTTCGCC
>WSFP011362608.1:0-32877 GCA_009831015.1 Picea engelmannii
TTCAATTGACATCTGGAAGCTAATCATCTCATCCTAAAATTCTTCTTTATCTTCTTGCCTCAACATCTGTCTCAAAAACTTGGAATAGAACACTAAAACAACTTCCTTTAATTATATTCTTAACTTAGAAAATGTCTTCGTGCTCTTTGAAAATACAAAATTGAGATCTGTTCAAAAAGAATAACACTCTGCCCTTCTCTGTGATTTCGATGGCTAAAGAGCCAAAATTATAACCTATAATCCATCGAAGGTTGCTTTCGGTGGCTAAGGGCAGCTGTGCAAACTAAGATAGCCACTGAAAAGGCAAGCTTTAGCAGACTTCTTCAAAGTTTCATCTAACTTTCTTTTCAGGTCCAAAACAACTGATATATGAAATTTATCTCTGTGAAGAGGCTCACAACCATAGAGATCTTTGCATGTTGAACACACACTCTGTACCTGTTAGGTTTTCCATCAAAATATGGGGCTTCTGGTTCGATGCTCTGAGGTAGATAAAAGTCAAATGATAACCACATAACTGTTACTAAGAAGACAATGAAAAGGGTCGAAGAAATAGCTCCAGTCATAGTGTTGTTCATGAGTCTGTACTTAAGGCTTAGAAGTACAGTGTCAAGGCATCCGAAAGTGGGTAAAAGGTGGAGGGGGGAGAAACGTCAACCTTCGGCAAAGGAAACTAAGGAAGATTTCTTCATTGGCGTTGTCTGGCTTCCAACTGTTCCTGGATAGTTGTGTCTTGTTCAATGGATGCCCATGATCGTTCAAGTTTGGCCTGGTTAGTTGTCGTCTTAAGAATTGTGTCAAAGAGGTTTAAGGCAATGTATGTTTGGTTCAATAGTCCAGGTTCGACGTTAGGCTATGTTGGTACAGGGACAGTCATGGAGGAACAGTAAAAGTGGAAAAAACTCTGAGAGAGATTAAGTGTTGTCTCAATTTGGTTGTATAAAAGAGAATTTATAGTTTCAGAAATAAAATATGGATGCAAATCAAAGGCTCGTTCCCGTAACTGTATTATATTTTAATAAAAGTGTGAGATGGGAGAAAAAACAATTGACTGTCTATGGTGTAAGGCTCCTATCAAGGGAGAGTATCACACATAAACAGGGGAGGAAGAATGTAAGGAATTAACCGATGTAGTAGAGAATATGTGTAGAGTTTTGAAAATGAAAACTGTTCTTACACCCGCTGATAGCTGGTACAGAGGAAAAATAGTAAACAATTGCATAAAACCAAAATTCATTCGCTATAGTAGTGGTCGTACTAAATTATAACAAAGCACATCAATTAAGAATATGAAATGAAATGAAAAATGAGATACAAGGAAGAAAACTTGTAACACAGTCGTGACGGAATTGAGAATCTTCATATCTGCTTGTATTACTCTCAAATGTAAAAAACTCTGTTACAAACGACACAAAAAGGTCCAGCCCGGTTCATTTCTTTCTGTGATATATTTATACAATTTCACAAATAAGGTAGAATCTCAATAGTCACAAAATTTTGGTTACAACAGGGAGGAGTGCAATCACTCCATTTCTCCTACTCTGTCCTCACTTGGTGCCAGATGTCTGTCGTTACGCGAGCTCGGTACAAGCGATACATATTTCCACCAGCTGAGATATTAGCCGCGATGGTTCTTCTTGACAGCTGGCTTCGAAGAAGTAACATTCTCGGGCTAACTGTTGTAGCCTGTCCTCTATCTGTCCGTCGATGATATCAATGGCGCATAATTGCGCACTGGGTTTGATCATGCATTTATCCACTTGGACTATGTCCACCATAGTCCTCTGAGAGATATCGGCCAAATCTCTTTCTTCTTTATCCTTCATATCAAGCGAGATCTTTTCCACATTTATTTGCATTAGCGTCTTGGCATCGCACCCGATGTCAATGCCCAACAGCTCGCCGTTTATAGAATTAAAGGCCTCCTCTAAGGAGTTGGTTATCTTTTGGGCTTGCTCCTTGCCTTCGGCGATGTTATGCTCCCATTCCTTTAACATAATGTTTCCTCTGGTTTTCTCTGAAATGGTGAGCCTAGGAGTTCCTGTCGAAACCCTGTTGTTCGTGGCTATCACCGCCTCCTGGAAGGCGACCCAAGATGATCCGGCATCCCTCTCTCTGGCCTATAAGTTCTCAGAAACCTGATTTACCAAAACACAATTGTCACGGATCGCTTCTACCTTGGCGAGAAAATTTTGCTGCGCCGCAGAGACTCTACTCTGAATCTCGATTGCCTGGGATTTGAACATCCCAATGTTTATCATTCTACTCTCGACGATCTCTACCCGGGCCTGTAGCTGTTCAATCAAATTCCTCTGCTGGCTCGCCTGCATCCGACCATCCCGGACCACCAGCTGTGCTTGCTCAAGCTTAGTTTTGAGCATCTCTATCTCGTTCTTATCGGCCAGCCTAGCCTGCTCCATTCCTATGCTCACCTGATCTTTAGCAATTTCTGTTGTTGTGGCCAATCTGGCTTCAAGGGTCCTAATTAGGTGATTTTTTCTCTTAAGTTGGTTTTTTAGGAGCCCAACTGAAAATTGATTCGCCGAGGCATAGGCTCCTATTGTCCCTGCTATCTCAGTGGCGAATTGCTCATTTTTCTTGTTTTTTCCATCAGTTATGACTTTATATTTCTTTGCAGTCGACTCTCCTTCTTGATAGAATTCCCTTTTCACTACTGATTTTCTCTTTTTATCGAAGAAAAACTTGTTCGGAGGGAGTTGTTCTACTCTTATGGGTCTCATCTCTTCGTTGAAAATCCATCCTGCATCGATATTTCCCTGCATCGACTGCCAGGGGGTAACTGATGTGATGGGTTCTCCGATCTGCTTCATAGATTTTCCTGGAGTATCGACCAGACTCTGCTTCTTCGGCTGTTCTGGAGTCTTTATCTCGGTCTCCGGATTCTGTTTCTTTGGCGGTTCTGGAGTTTTTATCTCTGTCTCTGAATTTTGTTTCTTTGGCGGGTTTGGAGTTTTTTTCTCTGCTTCCAGATTCTGCATTTGTTCCCCCTCGTCCTGGTGTTTTCTTTGGTTGGGAATTGCATCTTTAGAACCTTCGGCATCCTTCTGTTTTGTCTCCAAACTACCTGGACCCTCACCTCGCAATACAGCGGTGAGACAGCTACGTCCGTGTTCCTGGAATTTCAATACCTCGTCTCTATCCTCGGGTGCCAAGGATTGGATCCGGGCTAGAATTTCTTCATAGGACCTCGCTCCTCGGAAAATGTCATCCAAGCGTGAATTCTCATGCTCAAATCTCTTGAGCCCGCAATTAGCCAAATGATTGCTTACGACCCTCTGTGGATCGTGCTTCTTGTATTCGATGGAGACCAAATTTAGGTCTTCCAGGGCTGTCGCCTCGGCTTTGGCATGCACGAAATCTAATAAAGAATAAGAATTTGAATGAACAGGTAATGATGGCCATACCTTTTTAGAGTACCCTTTAAGTTCTTTGCTCACACCGCCAATTACTGTTTGTCGAGCAACCTCGTGACAAGACAGCTTGTCGGGAATGAACAATGGCAGCGCATGTGGGGGAACAAAAGCCTCGAAGACTCTGAAGTAGGAAAATTCAGCTTCTACATACCAGTCCGCGATGTTGCTCAAATTTTTTACTATGCTATCCGAGATCCGGGGTGGCGGGTGACCAAAAATGGTCACGTGCAGGGGCACCATCACCCAGTTAAAAATTTCATACGCAAAAGTTTCTTCTTTGATTTCCCATAATTTTTCATGATATACATGTTTGGGTTCATCTTCGACTGGAGTCCAACTCCAGTTCATCAATGGAAATGGTGTCATAGAACAAATCGTGTCCATAATGTACGCGGACATGAAGAATGACGATGTCTTCCCATTCTCTTTCTGCTCCTGATACTCTGTGACCCGATTGGTCAAGCTATCTGAAAGCATCTTTGCCTAGTTAAAAGAACATCCCTCGGTGACCCAAAACATTAGAGGCATCCACGCAAGGAAAAAATGTGATGTGTCCTCTTTCCCATATAACCAGAATGTCATCATGGCCACATATCTGTACTGCAGTTCTAACGAAGCGATTGAATATATGCCGTGGGTATCGGCTCTGAACTTTGCAGTGTTTGAAACCCAATCCTTTATCAAACTGGACATGGTTTTATCATACTGTTCGCATTCCTTCTCCTTGAATTCTTCCAAGAACTCAGCACCATATGTGCGGTCGGACGTAGCGGGCATCTTGTACATGGTTTGAGATGCTCCGGCCTGAAGGTCCCAATGGTGACTCTTTTCTCGTTCATGATAGTCCTGGTCGGTATGTCCACATGGTCCAATGCCCATCGGACCATATCGTAATATGGAAGCAACCATGGTCTGGCTGCTACTCTGTGCATTCTGGATTGGACGACTATTTTGTACTTGGTGGTTAAATCATCTCTTTCGTTGTCGTCAGAGTCGTCGGAATAATCCACCAATTCTGCTTGCAGAATATATGAAACATATGACCAATTCGGGACCGAGTTGATACTTCGGGGTGAAGTATCAGAGACATTGTCTGAGCCTTGTCCTGAAACCTCAACATTCGCTTTTGCTTCTTTTCGAGGAGCCATGGCTGAAGCTTGCATTTTAGCTCTTCTGCGATAGAACTACGTATACATACATAAGTCAGTTTCCTCAGAGGTGGTGAGGTTTGCATGCTATGAAAATGTATTTGTTATAATTAAATACAACTCTACTATATACTCAACAGACTCGGTACCTTTCAAAACAAGTCTGTCAAATCATATTTGGAAATAAATTCTATCATAAAAATCCGATCTTATACGTTGATTTACCCTATTTCCTCATCAATGTCATAAATTTTGGCATTTTTAAACTCTCAGTTGGTGCATGGAGGAAAAGGATACCTCGTAAATCATGTAGACATCAAAGCGCGGGATATTCATTGATTTAGCTCAATTAATTCGGTTTTACCGCTGTTAACAGTGTTTCGGTACTCGCTATATCGGGGATTTTCCTTTAAAATTTTGAGTCTCTAACTCTCGAGACTGCGAAGATCGATTTTGGTTTAATTAAAGGTAATCGCGATTTGGGGCTTGATTAATTTTATGATTATTATATTTGCCATATCTCAACTCGGAGCTTCGAAGATAAATTTCTGGGAGATTTACATGTCGAGCTGCGAAACCGCGAGATCGCGATAACATGACTTAATTAAAAGGGATGATAATCTTGGATTAAGTAATTAATTAATCACGTTATAACTGCATCGTGACTTCGCGAGTCATGGTTTAGACGATAAAACTTTTAAAAAGGACAACGTCGAGTGGCTAAATGCCGAGAGAATCTTTTACCACGGTTTAGCTTTTACCCTTAACCTTAACATGAGTTACTCAAATAAGGAACTCGTGTTCTCGGCTATCGGGGTTATGAAAGTAAAATTTTGGGTTTGAATACCGTCAAGGCACTAAACCCCGACAACGTTTAAACATGAGTTGAGAAAAACTTTACCCTCGTAACTGTTTTGAGTGAAAAGTTAAAACAACTTCGTTGTTTCGTGACTCGAGACGTGTGAACTGCATGAGCTATAGTATCCGGTCTGCGAGATCCTGAAGTATAATGAAAGAGGAAACATTTTACGAAAGGTAGGATTTGTTTCGAGAGTGGAAAAATCATCCCTTCTCATGTGATCAAGCTTCAAAGATCATCGATATCTTAGAGGAAAAATGAAAACCATTTTTAGATTTCAAGAATTAAGAATGAAACTTGTGAAGGGTTAGAAAAATAGGGGCGGCTCCAACATAGGCTCCAACTAGGGATCCCACCTTCCTGTGAGGCGGGAAGAATAGTAGACCACATGCCAATATTGGGTAAATGGAGTCAAAATCTCAATCAAGCAAAAAAGGTTCCCGAGAAGAGGGTATGAAAGGGGGAAAAGGACTTCGTTCTTTACCTCAAAAATCTTTTACAAAATCATATATTCTTTTTAAACATAGTTGTAGTCCCTTTCACAATTTTCCCTTTCCCACTACTAAACCCAAGTGTGTTTTTAAGACAATCGAAAACAGTCCTAGGAGACCCAACAGATCTTGCGGCTCTTGACTTGCATCAACAGAATAAGATTATATGTTTTTACTTGGGGAGTCCCGTCTGAATTTGGGATGTGGATCAGGTTTTTTTTTTTTTTTTTAAACATTGGTTACCAGAGTAGAGTGATATTCATGTATAAAATCCTTACAGATATCTCAGACATTGCTTCACTGCCAGCGAGCCTGTTCAGTACCCCGGTGAATTTATCTGGCCCTTTTTTACTGAATTTCCTTTCACCACTTCAGAATATATTTATGCATTTAAATGCTGAGACGAGGGCAATCATTTCTGAATTTCCTTTCATCGTCTCTTGGACTAGGTGGGGGCAATCATTTCTGAATTTCCTTTCACCACCTATCTTATATTTTACTTTTTAGAGCGCGAAGATGGGGGCAATCAATTTGTATCAGGGCTGATATCTGTGTAATATTTTGCATTATAGGTCTGTCAACTTACTTTGATTACTTGGTACCAACCTTCCTTTGACCTTCACAACATCTTCGTTCTTAGGGAGAAAAAGGAAAATAAATTTTTAAGGGCATTCCATTTGAGCAAGCTTCAATCCTCCGATGCCGTTGAAAAACCTAGGAAAGTCAAGATTACTCTAAACGTTTCTTCGCTCAGCAGGGGATCGGGTAGTTATGAAGACCCGCTTTCTTTCCACAATCTATTTTGAAACTCACGAGGTTGAAACGAAAAAAATTTATCCCTTCGTATATGGAAAGGAAAGATGGTGACTTGTTAAAAGTCAAAAGTTAAACCCGAAGATAGAAAGGATGCCAAGTAGCGATTTACTGACTGAAAATACAGAGGTCAAACAATTCAAGACTGACTCTTGTAGGTATCTTTGGGGATAACTTATTTTGACTGACTTCTTTTAGATTGGGAGAATCTTAAACTGTCTTAATTTTTTTAGAGATTATTACACCAAGAAACAACTCTATTATCTATCAGTTCAGTTGTTATTGCAATTTGAATGGTGTTACCTCGGTTTTCTTTTGATCAGTCCTTTATAACATGTCCTTTGAGAAATCTCATCTTTACCTTTTTATTTTACTTTCTTTGCGCAATATGAAATTACTTTAGGTATCACCTGTTTATGCCAATTTATTTCTGACACCGACTTTCATTTTACTCCTCCTGCTTGTTTCGTATGCAAATGGAATCCTGTAAAAGAGAAATACAAATCTTATCTGAAATGTGTCGAAAGTTTATGAACGAAAAAATAGAAAATCAAAAAGCAACGTTTAAATGAAAATGCGTATATGCACACAAAAAAATTGTTTTATTTTATTATTATATATATATATATATATTGAATCTGGCGACTGTTACGTCATGTAATGCTTTAGATACCGCTCGTTGACAGGGGCACTGAGGACTTCTCCGTCTATATTTTCCAGTAGGAAAGAATTTTTTCCTTCTAGAGCCGAGACCCTCAATGGTCCATACCAGAGGTGGTCAAATTTACTATGCTTCGCGGCTTCTTCCTTTCTGGCATCCCATCTTAGCACTAAATCGTCTGGGAGGAATTCCCTGTCCTTTCCCTTGCGGTCAAACAATTCTTTCATATCATCTTGGTACTTTTGCATCTTCTCATCAACTTCAACTCTATCTTTTTGAACCTCAATCAGCTGATTAATTCTCCTGGTTACATGATTGGGTTCTTCGTTTTGATCCTGCCATAAATTCATCACTGGTAGCGCTAGGTTTATAGGTAGAACAACATCTGTCCCATAGACCATTTGAAAAGGCGAAACGTTGATAGAACTTTTAGTGCTTATGTGGTTTTCCCACAATGCGTATTTCAAGTGTACATGCCAAGACCTCTTATTTTCATCCAATACCTTCTTGATTATATTTACCAGGCTCTTGTTAGATGACTTAGCCAACCCGTTCCCCTGGGGGTAACATGCTGTGGAATGGCTAAGGACAATGTTATACCTTTGACAGAAGCTGATCATAGCCATAGATTTAAAGTCATGGGCATTGTCAGTAACCATCTTTCGGGGACAACCGAATCTGGACAAAATATTATCTTCCAAGAAATCGATCACCACCGAGTATGTTGCCCTTTTGGTTGGAATGGATTCCACCCACTTAGTAAAATAATATGTAGTTGTTAAGATCCACTTATGTTGAGCACTAGAATGGATATTAATCTCGCCTATGAAATCTAGACCCCATTGTTGAAATGGGGCTTCAACTTTTACTGGAACTAGAGGCAGTGTCGAGAGTTTCTGTTTTCCTGCGAATAGTTGACAAGGGTTGCAGGCACGCACTTTGGCATTGACGTCTGAAAAGAGTTTAGGCCATTAGTACCCAGCCCTCAAGATCTTGTAAGTTGTAGCTCTCCATGCGTGATGCCCCCCACAGATTCCCTCATGAAATTCGTCTATAACCCGTTGAGTTTCCGATTCGACTAAACAGACTAACAAGAAACCAAGTGGATCCTTCCATTATAGTTGACTTTCGGCGATACAATATTTGACTGCATGGAGTTTTAAAGTTCTGCATTTGGATGGTGATAGTTCGTTTGGGAATTTTAGGGTTAGCAGGTATGACACTATGTCTCTGTACCAGCCCGATGATAAGAAATTTTCTTCGATCTGGGTTGGACTTGTTTCTTCATCCAACTCGTTTAGTTCTGAGTTTTCGTCGCCTTCCTGCAGACAATTGATATCAAGGGATCTGAAATTTGACTCAGCTAAGAGTTTGTCCAGGCCTTGCCTTTTTATCAATTTGGTCGGTTTAACTTCCAGATCGAATTCTTGGATTTTAGCGAGCCATCGCCCTCTTTTTCTGTCATTGTCTGGCTGTACCAATATATCTTTCACATAACTAGTAGGCACGTACGCGATTATTTTTTAATGTAGCACATAGGTTCTAAATGCCTTTAAAGATTTTACCATTGCGTACACTTGTTTTTCTATTATGTCATACTTCAGTTCTGCGTCTCTAAGGCTTTTTCTGAAAAATGCTATCGGTTGTTCGAATCCTTCTTCATTCTTCTATAGGAGCACCGTGACGATAGTATGTTCAGAGGCAAATGAAAAAATAAGAAAATGTTTCAGATAATCTAGACTTGCTAACACAGGCGCTTCGCTTATGACTTTCCTAATATGTGTGAACGATGCTCTGGCCTCGGTTGTCCAATTTACTCCGCTGTCCTTCTTCAACATTCCTGTGATCAATTTGACAATCTCAGCGAAATTGGGGATAAACCTTCGTAAAAATTTTATCTTTCCTAAGAATGATTGAATCTCTTTTATATTTCTGGGAATATTTATAGTATCTATTGCTTCAATCCTCTTAGGATCAATCCTGATTCCATCCCTAGATACGACACAGCCCAAAAGCTTACCTTCCCGCATAGCGAAATGTGATTTCTTTGGGTTCAAAGACAGACCGAACCTGCGACACTTTTCGAAGGTCTGTTTGAGATGCATGAAGTGTTCTTCATCAGTTTTAGAGAAAACCATCAAATCGTCGAGGTAAATGACTACGAACTTGTCCCTTTATCCCATGAAAGTGATGTCCATAGCTCGCTGGAAAGTGGCCCCTACATTCATCAAACCAAAAGGCATTTTTTCATACATGAATGTACCCCATGGTGTGGTGAAAGCAGTTTTTTCCTTGTCTTGTTCATTTATAGCGATTTGATTATAACCAGAGAACCCATCTATCATAGACATTCGATTAGCTCCAACAACCTTTTCTAACACATGGTCCATTTTGGGTGGCGAATAATTTTCCTTGAGAGATGACTTATTTAAGTTTTGGAAATCCACACACAGCCTGATTTCCCCACTCTTTTTCCTGACAGGGACTGGGTTTGCTACCCAGTCCGAGTATCTCAGAGGTACGATTATTTTCGCATCCAAAAGTTTTTTAACTTCTTTTTCGATCACAGGTAACAAAATGGGGTTAATTTGGCTAAGCTTTTTCCTAAATGGTTTGACCCCAGGATTCAAAGGTATCTTGTGATCAATTATGGAAGTATCATACGTTCTCAACTCATCATAAGACCAGGCGAAGACATCCTTATATTGTCTGAGTAGGTTTTTATATTTATCTTTCACTTCAGGAGGGAGGAACTTGGATATTTTTACCACCCTGGGTTCTTTTTCAGTTCCTATATCACAGTCCTCTACTTCTTCTGGTTGGGACTGCAAATTGGATTTTATAGGTACATCGTTCTGATCAAAAAGTCTTTCCAAAGGAATCAGTGCTTTCGGAATCTGATTGTTTTTAAGGACCAGCATACGATGATCCACAATGTTTTCTCGGAAGGTTTCAGGGTCTTCCCCTTCTTGCATGATCCACATCGAGTCATTTTGATTTTCTTGGTCAGCATGAGTTTCGGAGAATTCACCCACTGCTGTAAGGAAATTCTTAATTTGTTCATCATCTTCAAAGACCTGCCAGTGTCGGATATTGTCTGGTATAGAAGGTTTGTATCTGATTTCAATGTGATACTTCAGTTTGATAGTGGTGGGAGGAGAGAAGGTTGAAGCTGCCTTTATCAATGCATCAACATGTAGATTCTCTACACGAGGGATAAAATGGACCTTTACGGATGAGAAAACATTTTCCATGAGATCCCAAGCACAATTTCTGTATGTTCTTAATCTGGGATGCTTGGCTAGGTACTGTCAGTTTATTTATTTGACTATTAACTCTGCATCACCATATGCCTCCAAGTTACTTATATTTATCTTTTTGGCAGCTTCTAATCCTAAGATCAACGCTTCATATTCGCATACGTTGTTAGTGTAATCTATGTTCCATTGCAGTCGATAGGAAAAGGGAACAACAAACTTACCTCCGAGAGCCACTAAAAGCACTCCTGCGCCCGCCCCCTCAGAAGATGAAGCACCGTCAAGATACATTTTCTAGACACCAGTGTTACACAGATCTGTTGTCATGTAATCTGATTCTTCTCTCTCTATATCATTTTCTTCTGGACAACCGTCTAAACCATCATCAAAAGACAAGATACAATTTCCCAGATCTTGGTCTGCAATGTAAATAGGGAAGTTGTTTGGGTTTTGAGGGTCACTGACTGTATATGCTAATCTTGTTTCTCCGTACAACTGAGTGAACTGACCACCGAACAAAGGGATTGTGGCATACGTCATGTCTAACTGAAGAGAACCCCCCAACTTGGCTCCCCATGACCTAGATAACAGCATGCCATACTTAGGGGGAATATCTGCGATAACCACATCCATCAGGATACTCTTAACCGGGACCTGGGCCAAGGTAACTACCAGATCTTTTATCATCCCCAAACACTTAACCCTTCTCAACTCAAAAGAGTACAAATATCCATAAGGTCTGGTGATATGGAGACCCAACTTGTCCATTATAATCTTAGGCATAACGTTATGGGAGGCTCCGGAGTCTAACATGCAATTATGTAGCAACTGATCATACACATTCAGAGTGATATAAAAGGGAGCAATGGTCTCTTTGGCCCCTTCAAAATGGGGACCAAAAGTGATGTTAGGTTTTTCATCTTCTAAATTTAAAATATCAGACTGACCTTCTAGCTCAGAGACACCCATCGCTCTGGTAATTTGCTTGCGATAAACGGGGTTTTTCGCTAATTCTACCAAAGGGATTGGTATCTTAATTTTATTTATTTCATTTTCGAAACTGAAAGCTCCGCTCACCCTATCTGTTTCTTTGGTTGAGACTTTTGATTCCTTCCTTTCCGACGTCTTTGTCTGGACAACTTTATCACTCATGGTCCTCGTTGAAGACGTAACTTTATTTACTGGTTTGGCTCCTCGTTCTTGGGTTTCAACTTTTTCCACTTCGGACTCTTGTGTGCTTACCGTTTTCATTTTGTTGTTGGGTAATAAGGTTTCTTCCGAAGGAGGATCATAAGCTTGACCTCTTTGAAGGATTTTCTTGGGTTGGGCAGTTGAGGTGGGCTTACTCTTAGATCTTAAGTTGTACTTTGGTTGAAACTCAGCCATTATCATTTCAGTTTCTAGTTGAGATTCACAGAGGTCAGTGTGATCACCTTCTTCACCCTTATTTGATGGTTGTTGTGTGTTTAGAGATTTTTCATAGTCTTCTCGGGTCAGATATGGTTGAGTGCAGTCATCACCGAAATTCGCAACATCATTATCCGAATCTCCGAAATCTTGAAAATCTTTCACTCCTATGAAATTTTCGTTCTTTAAGGGAGCTTGTATTTTTTGATCCTCATTTTTTATTTGTCTTTGTTGGTTCGAGGGGTTGGGGTTCCTCTTGAAATCCTTTTTTGGGAAAGAGTCAACTTTATCCTGTTCGAGTTCCATCCTGGATATTTTATTTTCCATTTCTTTAATCACCCTGGCCATATCATCCACCCTATCATCTGCGGATCTATTTGACCCTGAAGGACATGCTTACTCTCTAAATCGTTTGGCCTCTCGGTTTCTAGTTTCTAACTTAGCTTTAAGCTTACCCGAGGCCATCATATTAGACTCTATCTCTACCACATTGTCCTGCATTCAGTTTAAGGTGGATCCCCTTCTCTCTCGCAAAAGGAGTGTGAAATCCGGTTCAAAAGCTCCGACGAAAGTTACTTTGGCCGTAGGTTGGGACGGTTTAACCTCGGCAGGGATTTTATTGTATAGTTTGTTGAATCTCTGAATAAATTCCATGACTATTTCTGAGTTCTTTTTTCTTAAATACCCAAATTCGATTAAATAATACAAATGGTCTTTTCTCTCGCCCCATTGTCTGAGGAAACCATCTTCCAAAGCGTCATAAGACAAGATAGAAGCTGCGGGTAGGCTCCGAAACCAAGTTCTGACCTGAGCTTCGAAGGTTTGGACAAGGAGTCTCAAATATACATCCTCATGCTCGATACCTAGAATGTCAACGAATTGATCGAAGAAATTAATATGTTCTGTCGCGGTTAGATCCCCTTCCTCGATGAATTTTGGTAGATTTGTTATGTAATTTTCGGGGAGGTCATGTAGAGGGACGTGCAATACTAAGGGAGCATATCTGGCTGCAACTTTCGCAAAAACTCTGGGAGGGGGGGCAAGCCCTTGGCCTCCATCTCCTCTTAGAGGAGCTCCTCCCCCTCCTCCTCTGATAAAACCTCCACCTCCTCCTCCGGCAGCTGCCATTGTTATTTGTGGAAAGTTGTAAAGGGGGTTTTGGAAAATTAAAAGTGACTCTTTGTTTTCTTCGCGAAGAGGGAAATCTGACGAGGAAAGATAAGGAACGCGAGGACTCGGTTCTTCGGATTTGCAAGAGATGAAATCGGGAGAACCGACGGGTGTGGAAATCGAGTGTGTAACACACACTTCAGAATTTGGCGAAGTCGGGAAATTCAACTGAAGAAAAGATGGTACGTCAAAAGCCGACGAACTTTCAATAGGGTCCTTTCCTTTGTGTACTAATGGGACTGTCGGATGGATATCACTCCTAATTTCAGAGAAATTTGGCGTTGAGACTTTAGTATAAAAGAGAGGATTGAGCGAAGTTGAGGGTTCGGAAGAACTTTTAGTCTTCAGCGGTGGGGTTTTAAGCCTGTAAACTGTAGTGGTTGGCTTGAGAGAGCCTCTCTCTTTTAAATTCTTTTCGGGATCGGTAATGGGCGTAATCTTCTTACCATCCGGGTTTTTTCTGGTATTCCTTCGACCGGATGCCAGTTCATTATTTGTGGAGTCGCCAAGTGAAATATTTAGAAAGCCTTAAAAGGTGTGTACTCTTTGTTCACTATCAAAGGGTAACACTTTCAATGAAAAACAATTGTCGTTTTCCCAGGGAAAAAGAATTCGTAACTTTGGTTCCCAGCAACGGCGCTAGAAAGATGTTGTTGTTGAGTCTGTACTTAAGGCTTAGAAGTACAGTGTCAAGGCATCCGAAAGTGGGTAAAAGGTGGAGGGGAGAGAAACGTCAACCTTCGGCAAAGGAAACTAAGGAAGATTTCTTCATTGGCATTGTCTGGCTTCCAATTGTTCCTGGATAGTTATGTCTTGTTCAATGGCTGCCCATGATCAATCAAGTTCGGTCCGGTTAGTTGTCGTCTTAAGAATTGTGTCAAAGAGGTTTAAGGCAATGTATGTTTGGTTCGATAGTCCGGGTTCGACGTTAGGCTGTGTTGGTACAGGGACAGTCATGGAGGAACAGTAAAAGTGGAAAAAATTTCGAGAGATATTAAGTGTTGTCTCAATTTGGTCGTGTTAGTAACAATTGTGGTATCGGGGTTTCAAAGGGTAAGAGAGCCGAGACCTTTCGAGTCTCGAAATACCGATGGGATCCTAGTTGTTGACCTTGGCAGGACATGTGTTAGACATCAGAAGGAGAGTCGGGATTTCAGTTCATCGGAGGATCGGAGTTTCTGGAGGCAGGAAACTCTTACATGAATGAATCGCGATGCGTGATTTCCCGACTGGATCAGAGCCATCCGTCAGCAGAGGCATGTGGAAAGAGATCCCGCAGAGTCGGGGATCGGGGAACTGAAAGTCCCATGCACATGACAGCGGGAATCGCAATATCCCGATACGCGATACAGAGTCAGGAAAAGGTCACGGTGAAGTTCAAAAATCCGTGAGGAAAGAAGAAGAGACATGTGGGCTGGGTCGGGTGTCCATAAGGGATTCCACTCGGGGATCCGAAAAGTTTCTTCGGCTCAGTAGAAAGGAGAAAGAGGGTGGTTGAGGCCTCACGTCACCCATTTATTGCAGAATATGGAGGTCCTGGCTGAAATTTACCCAGGAGGGTCCCTTGTACTGGTTTTCTTCAGGAAAGCCACGTCGAGCCTCCAACTCACCAGAGGAACCTGCACACGCCAATTCAATATTCAAGGGGCTCAACTACCCCCTAGTGTGAGCCATGTTGAATTAAAGAGGCGTGTGACAGGGGAGCAGAGGGAAGATTTGATTAAGGCAGACTGACAACCCATCCTGATAGATAAGCTTCTCAATGTCAAGCATTGAATTCATGATATGATCGCGCCTTCAGCGCCTGAGTCAGTTCCAAGTATATGTAGGCACTTCTGCCATTTTTGTAGGTATCGATGGTTGAGAAAAGCTCTCGGTTGTAAAGTTTTAATGAAGCACTGTTATCCTGTTATGCATAAACTTTGGAGACTTCTTGCCTTATGAATGCCAGTTTCTTTCATATATTTGTTTACACTGTGTTAGAGCAGCTCGGAATTGGAGGATCCAGTCGAGCTGTAACTATTATAGGATGATGTTGTAATGGATCACTGTAATAGTTACGGAGCCTCTAATTAGTTCATGTGATTTCTTTAACACTGAATGACTTGGAATTGGAGGATCTAGTCAAGTCTTCTATTCAGTTCCTTGAGTCCATGAACTAGGAGGATCCTGCATTCAGATTTTTTCCCCTACAAACCGCTGCAAGCCTGTTGCCCAAAGCTGTTTGTTCACCCTTCTTACCAAGTCTTCCACCTGCTCACCTTTTAATCAACCCGTTGGCTGAAGTTGGGATTCCAGACCTCCTTCATTCTTTACGTACCAGAGACAGTCCCTGAGTTAGAGTGATATCTCCTCGAGTCTTTATCTCCATTCGGTCACCCCTTTATAAACAAATCATGACATTAAACTGATGGGTGTCGGGCTCTGCTCCTGCAAGCAATCCAGGAGTGACTTCCGACGCTAACATTTCTGGCGCCGTTTTCGGGGACGAAATTGAAGTTTTCCCTGGGTAGAATGACATTGAGCCTCTGAATCCGAAGGTGCATCGGATTATCAGAGCCTTTCAGATTGCTAATTTGCACCTGGCGACTCCATTGTGACGACTCCACTGGGGAGAACCTGCTCTGTTAATTGTGGCTTTCAGAGGCAGGCATACGCGGTCTCAACCACAACTGCCTCTAGCTACGCCTGAAATAGATCCAGAGGCAGTGCTCAGAAAGGGAAAGGCCTCTGAAGAAGAAGTGTCCATCACCGAACCAGGTAATCCACCATATCCTTCTATTGGAGCTCCTTTTTCTCCTCCTCAGTTATTTGACAGGCCTGTCTCTGCAGTTTCCTATTTCCTAAATTTGGGAGTGTTCCTGTTGAGTTTTCCTCTCCTGGTCTGGGACTAGAGGGAAAAGACTTTGTCACTCCCCTCTACCCTAAAGATGTACCCTGGCATAGACCCAGGACCGCAGAATATTTCCCCACTCCTTCACAAGGAGGAGCATCTGCTGACTGGAGTTCGGTAGCCTGTTCCTTGAATCACCTCTTGTTTCCCACCCCACTCCGAGATTTATTCCCGGTATCCCCTTTGCAAACTCCTTCTCCTCCAAATTCTCCTCCACCTAATATCCCTATGGCTGGTGCTAATCCCCCTTTGAATAGAATGGATGCCATAGTTGCTGCCAGATACAATCCATTAGTCCTACCCCATCCTATGAACCCTCTCCCTACTGGAGATTACTTGAAGTACATGCCCAAGTTTACTGGGGAAGGAGACATGACTGCTGAAGAGCACCTGGCTGCTTTCTACAGTTGTGAAAACAACCTCAATATTGAAAATGAAGATGTCTGGATGAGAGTTTTCATCCAGAGTCTGGATGGCGAGGTGAGGAAGTGGTTTAGAGGATTGGCTCCAGGATCTATTGTTGGGATTGAAGCTCTTGATAGTGCTTTCCTAAGGCAGTGGGGAGATAGGAAGCATTTCATGTATTACATGACAGATTTCGGGTCTTTGAAGAAGATGGATGGAGAATCTGTTTCTGACTTCTCCAAAAGATTCAATAAGATGTATAACAAAATCCCTACCGAGATAAAGCCTTCAAAAGCCTCGGCTAAAATTTCTTATGCTAGTGCGCTTGGCACCAATTTCTGCCTGTTATTGAGAGAAAGAAGAGCCACCTCCTTGGCTCAAATGCAAGACGCGGCTATAGAGGTGGAATCTGATGTACTAGCAGCTGACAGACTAGAAACAAGGCCAAGGTAGACAGGAAAAAGGGAAGGTCAGAAGCCTCGACTTCTGACCCATCGGTGTCCCACCCTCAAGTTGATGAGCTGACCAGGATGGTGAAATCTCTGTCCGCGGAGATGGAAAGAATGAGAGTGGAAGGGAGGCAAGCATACAAGGGCCCTCAGAACGCCGAAAATAAAGGAGGTTTTAGGAGGCCAAATAATTTTACCCCCCCGAATGTGCAAAGAGAGAAGGGAAGAGACAAATAAGACCAGAAGATTCAACCCCCTTTTCAAAACAATTTTGTAACCAAGGAGGGGGAAGAGGAGACAGATGAAATCGATCATGAAATCCATTTCTTCAGAGACACTCCTCATTTTCCTCATCTCACTCAATCTTCATACGAGGAGTCCCTAATGGACAGTCATCTAAATGAACTAAGCAAGGGAGACAAGGTTAGTGGCGGCCGAGGCAGATACAACCTGAGGTCTGATAAAAAGACAGCGGTGCATGATATTCCTGAGCAGTCCATTAGAACAGAAAAACCTACTAATGCAGTAGCCGACAGTTACAGAGGTAAGAAATCTCAACCCCTCTCTCCCATTGTCCAAAATCATGTCCCCAAAATAAAAGAGATTCCAAAGCTTGCAGCTTCTTTTAATTTTGAGCATGAGATTCAAAAGATCAGAATCCCTATGCCCCTCACTGAGCTAATTAAACATGGAGAATTTAAAAAACGCTTCTCTGAGATTTTACACTCTGAAGCCTCCTGCCTTCCCACAGAATCCATAAACCTCCAATACGAAAAGCCAGCTGTCGTCCTAGGTCCCATGGTAGAAGACAGAGATGACTCATCCCCTCCCTTCTACACCTCCTTGAACATACATGACAAGGTGTTGCACAACTGCTTGATGGATTCAAGAGATTCTCACAACCTCATGCCCAAAATTGTCATGGAAGAGTTGGGATTAGAAGTCACCCGAGATTATCATGACCTCTATTCCTTTGACTCTAGAAGGGTTCAATGTCTAGGAGTTATCAAAGACCTGGTTGTGACCTTGTTTCAGCTGCCTATGAAAAGTGTGGTCATGGATATCATAGTAGTCGATGTCCCCCCCAAGTTAGGAATGTTATTATCAAGATATTGGATAAAAATACTGGGGGGAACCTTGCAGATGGACCTCACATATGATACTATCCCAGTGTTTGGAGGAGAGCATATAATACTATACAGAGAAACCCAATTGGCCTATATAATCAGTGACGAGACCAACCCTACCAACCATCCCATTTACACCTTAGACACTGATTTAGGTTCCAGTGTGCTTCAACTCACTCATGCCCCCGAACCTCCCCTCAAACTCAGAAATCCGCCCACCATTTCCCCTAAACTTCCTCCCTCCAGCACCCCCATCTGGAAACTGTTCTTTGATGGAGCCTCTTCCAGGGAGGGCGCTGGAGCTGGGGTGGTTTTTGTGTCACCTGCTCAGGAAACCATATCTCTGTCATACAAATTAGAGTTCGAAGCTACCAACAATGTGGCAGAGTATGAGGCTCTTGTTCTAGGATTAAGAGCTGCGAGGGAAATGGGAATTCAGGAAGTAGCAGTGTTCGGTGATGCAGAGTTGGTGGTCCAGCAGATCAAGAATGCTTATCAGGCTAAGCATCCTCAACTCAGAAGCTACAGAAATGAGGTATGGGACCTAGTTGACAGTTTCTTATAAGCATTTAACATTTCATTCATCCCAAGATAGGAGAACACAATGGAAGATTCCTTGGCTACATCGGCTAGCAATTTCAAAGTACCCTTGCCGCCCAAATTCAGATATGATGTAGAGGTAAAATACAGGCCCTCCATACCTAACAACGTCAAACATTGGAAGGTATTCAAGGATGATATCGAGGTCAGGAGGTTCTTGGAGACTGTCGAGGAATTTGCAGAAATGCACATAGACCAAGACGTTGTCTCAGAGGAAGAGCTCGATGGGGATAATTTTCTGAATAAGATTACAGGGCGTGACATTGTACAACTGCCTAGCAACCATTTTCCTAGGGGACTGGTTCCTTTGGAAAGACTTTTTGATGGAAATGATGTATCGTTAAAGGGATAAGTCTCGGAGGATGAAACTGGTACTATTCAGTGCAACATTGGGACCGAGAATGAGCCCCAGTTTGTCAAATTGTCAAGAAGTCTGATAGAGGAGCAGAGGTCCGAATACATTGGACTTTTGAGGGAATTTGCTTATGTGTTTGCATGGACCTACGAATACCTCAAAACATATTACATCTCTGTCATCGAGCATAAAATCCCATTAAAAGAAGATGCAAATCCATTCAGGCAGAAGCTGAGACAGATCAATCCTATGTTGTTGCCTATCATGGAGAGGGAAGTGAAGAAGCTGCTTCAAGCTCGGATCATTGTACCACTGAGATATTCAGAGTGGGTGGCCAACTTGGTCCCAGTGAGGAAAAAGAGTGGATAAATCCAGCTCTGCATATACTGCAAAGGGTGACATGAGTTTCCAGGATGTCCATGATTGATGGTTTCTCTGGATACAATCAGGTCTTTGTTCTGCCTGAGGACAGGGAAAATACAACATTCACCACTCCATGGGGCACATTCATGTATGCCAAGATGCCATTCGGACTAATGAATGCAGGGGCGACATTCCAGCCTGCCATGGACATAGCTTTCGATGGGGAAAGAGATAAATTCATGGTCGTTTATCTGGATGACATCACAGTATTTTCAAAATCTGATAAAGAGCATTATTGTCATCTCAGGAAAGTTTTCCTTAAATGCAGAAAGTTTGGCATTTCATTAAACCCAAAGAAATCTTTGTTCACCATGCAGGAGGGAAAGCTACTAGGCCACATAGTATCGGCAGAAGGAGTCAGGATTAACCCCAGCAGAGTTGAGGCAATACAAGCCTTATCAATCCCAAGGTCCAAGAAGGAGGTCCAATCTTTCCTCGGTAAAATTAATTTTCTGAGGAGGTTTGTGCCTAACTTTTTCGAGGAGGTAAAGCTTATAACAAACATGTTAAAGAAAGATAATGAAGTAAGGTGGACCCCTCAATCACGGCGTTCCTTTGAGAAAATCAAGAAAGCCCTGACTGAAGCTCTTGTGCTTATCTGTCCCGACTACTCAAAGGATTTTCTTATTTTCTCCTTTGCCTCACCTGACATAGTGGCTGTTGTTCTATTACACACAAATGACAGTGGGCTAGAGCATCCTATTGCTTATTTGAGCCGATCCTTGAGAGATGTCGAAGTCAGGTATGACACTATGGAGAAGCAGGCTTATGCTCTAGTAAAAGCTCTCAAAGCTTTTAGAACCTACATCCTACAGTAAAAAATCATCGCCTATGTCCCCTCGGTTGCTGTTAAAGACATTCTTATTCAGCCTGACATAGACGGGAGAAGGAGTAAATGGATAGCCAAAATCATGGAATTCGACCTGGAAATAAAGCCCACCAAATTGATCAAAGGGAAAGGTTTAGCCAAGCTGTTGGTTGAAGCAAACTGCCAAGCGTTGGGGATAGGTTTCATCAAGGAATGCTCAAGTACTCAACAGGATCAACTGCCTGACGTAGACCATCAAAGGGAGACTCCATTGGCTCGATGTCCTTGGTATAAGGATGTCATATACTTTCTGCAGGAGCTGTGGCCTCCAGACGGCCTGCAAAGAAGCAAAGAAAGATCTATGAAGCTCAAGGCAGTCAGATACTTCCTGATTGATCAAATATTATATTGGAAAGACCCCTTGGGGGTTCTTTTAAAATGTGTGAGTCCACCAGAGGCTGAGATGGTCGTGGCTGAATTTCATAGCGGCCTGTGTGGAGGGCACCATTTCTGGAAAGCCACATCCCACAAAATCCTCAGGGCTGGGTACTACTGGCCTACCATGTTCACTGATGTCTGCAAGAGGGTCAGAGCCTGCATCAAATGTCAAAAATTTGCAGGAAAGCAGCAGCTCAGGTCTCTGCCGTTAAAACCGGTGGTGGTTTCAGGGCCTTTCCAGCAGTGGGGCCTAGATTTCATTGGATAAATTCACCCTCCCTCCAGTGGGAAACACAGGTGGATCTTGACTGCTACAGATTTCTTTACCAAGTGGATTGAAGCCATCCCCACCAGGAGTGCTTCCCACAAGGTAATCATTGGATTCTTGGAGGACCTCATCACAAGGTTCGGCTGCCCAAATAAGATTGTCACTGATAATGCACCCTCTTTCAGGTCTGAGCCATTAGCCAAGTTCTGTGAGCAGTTCAGGATTAAGCTGATTCACTCCACCCCATATTATCCACAGGGAAATGGTTTAGCAGAGTCCTCCAACAAAAGTTTAATAAGGATCATCAAAAGGTTGTTGGAAGACAACCAAAGGGATTGGAACTTGAACCTTAAATTCACCCTATGGGCTGATCGAGTGACTACAAAGAGAGCTACAGGTCTCTCCCCTTTCCAGTTAGTCTACGGAGTCGAAGCCGTCTTCCCTTCTCAGCTAGCCATCCCTGTAGAAAAATTCCTCCAAGACCATCAGGAGGAGCCTGATGACATGATCAGAAGGATTCATCAGCTAGTAGAGGTCCAGCAGGCTAGGGAGCAGACATTGAATAGGATTCAGGACCATCAGCAGAAGATCAAGTAGGTCTTCGACAGGAAGGCCAAGAAGGAGCGGTTCCAGATAGAAGACCTGGTGCTGAAATGGGATGCTCCCAAACAAGATAAGGGCAAACACAGTAAATTTGAATCCCTGTGGATTGGGCCATTCAGAATCTCCGAGGCTTTCTCAAATAACACATACAGGTTGCGAGATTTGGAAGGTGAAGAAGTTTTCAGCGGCCCAGTGAATGGGCATTTCCTAAAAAAATATTTTGTTTGAGCCTCCAATGGCTCCTATGTTTGTAAATATTGCCTTTTCTGTTCTTTGTTTTTATTTTTGTTTCGTCTTAGTAGGTGACTCCATAGCCCAATGGATAGGGCACTGGAACTGCAAAATGAGTCCTTAGAGCATCTCAGGGACGACTCTATCCCCCATGGAGCCTAATGTTAGTAACAATTGTGGTATCGGGGTTTCAAAGGGTAAGAGAGCCGAGACCTTTCGAGTCTCGAAATATCGATGGGATCCTAGCCGTTGACCTTGGCAGGACACGCGTCAGACATCAGAAGGAGAGTCGAGATTTCAGTTCATCGGAGGATCAGAGTTTCTGGAGGTAGGAAACTCTTACATGAATGAATCGCGATGCGTGATTTCCCGACTGGATCAGATTCGTTCATCAACAAAGGCACGTGGCGAGAGATCCCATAGAGTCGGGGATCGAGGACCTGAAATTCCCATGCACATGACAGCGGGAATCACGATATCCCGATACGTGATACAGAGTCGGGAAAAGGTCACGGTGAAGTTCAAAAAGCCGTGAGGAAAGAAGAAGAGACCTGTGGGCTGGGTCGGGTGTCCATCAGGGATTCCACTCGGGGATTCGAAAAGCTGCTTCAGCTCAGCAGAAAGGAGAAAGAGGGTGGTTGAGGCCTCACGTCACCCATTTATTGTAGAATATGGAGGTCCCGACTGAAATTTACCCAAGAGGGTCCCTTGTACTGGTTTTCTTCAGGAAAGCCACGCTGAGCCTCCAACTCACCAGAGGAACCTGCACACCCCAATTCAATATTCAAGGGGCTCAGCTACCCCCTGGTGCGATCCATGCTGAATTAAAGAGGCGTGTGACAGGGGAGAAGAGGGTAGATTTGATTGAGGCAGACTGACAGCCCATCCTGATAGATAAGCTTCTCAATGTCAAGCATTGAATTCATGATATGATCGCGCCTTCAGTGCCTGAGTCAGTTCCAAGTATATGTAGGCATTTCTTCCATTTTTGTAGGTATCGATGGTTGAGCAAAGCTCCCGGTTGTAAAGTTTTAATGAAGCACTGTTATTCTGTTATGCATAAACTTTGGAGACTTCTTGCCTTATGAATGTCAGTTTCTTTCATATCTTTGTTTACACTGTGTTAGAGCAGCTCAGAATTGGAGTATCCAGTCGAGCTGTAACTACTATAGGATGATGTTGTAATGGATCACTGTAATAGTTATGGAGCCTCTAATTAGTTCCTGTGATTTCTTTAACGTTGAATGACTTGGAATTGGAGGATCCAGTCAAGTCTTCTATTCAGTTCCTTGAGGCCCTGAACCAGGAGGATCCTACGTTCAGAGTTTTTCCCCTACAAACCACTGCAAGCCTGTTGCCCAAAGTTGTTTGTTCATCCTTCTTACCAAGTCTTCCACCTGCTCACCTTTTAATCAACCCGTTGGCTGAAGTTGGGATTCCAGACCTCCTTCGTTCTTTACGTACCAGAGACAGTCCCTGAGTTAGAGTGATATCTCCTTGAGTCTTTATCTCCATTCGGTCACCCCTTTATAAACAAATCGTGACATTAAACTGATGGGTGTCGGGCTCTGCTCCTGCAAGCAATCCAGGAGTGACTTCCGACGCTAACAGGTCGTATAAAAGAGAATTTACGGTTTCAGAAATAAAATATGGATGCAAATCAAAGGCTCATTCCTGTAACTATATTATATTTTAATAAAAGTGTGAGATGGGAGAAAAAACACTTGACTATCTATGGTGTAAGGCTCCTATCAAGGGAGAGTATCACACATAAACAGGGGAGGAAGAATGTAAGGAATTAACCGATGTAGCAGAGAATATGTGTAGAGTTCTGAAAATGCACACTGGTCTTACACCTACTGATAGTTGGTACAGAGGAAAAATAGTAAACAATTGCAGAAAACCAAAATTCATTCACTATAGTAGTGGTCGTACTAAATTATAACAAAGCACATCAATTAAGAATATGAAATGAAATGAAAAATGAGATACAAGGAATCAAACTTGTAACACAGTCGTGACGGAATTGAGAATCTTCAGATCTGCTTGTATTACTCTCAAATGTAAAAAACTCTGTTACAAACAACACAAAAAGGTCCAGCCCAGTTCATTGCTTTCTGTGATATATTTATACAATTTTACAAATAAGGTAGAATCTCAATAGTCATAAAATTTCGGTTACAACAGGGAGGAGTGCAATCGCTCCATTTCTCCTACTCTTTCCTCACTTGGTGCCAGATGTCTATTGTTGCGCGAGCTCAGTACAAGCGATACATCTTTCCACCAGCTGAGATATTAGACAGGATGGTTCTACTTGACAGTTGGCTTCGAAGAAGTAACATTCTCGGGATAACTGCTACAGCATGTCATCCATCTATCCGTCGATGATATCAATGGCGCATAATTGCATGCTGGGTTTGATCATGCATTTATCCACTTGGACTATGTCCACCATAGTCCTCTGAGAGATATCGGTGAAATCTCTTTCTTCTTTATCCTTCAGATGAAGCGATATCTTTTCCACATTTATTTTCATTAGCGTCTCGGCATCACACCCGATGTCAATGCCCAGAAGCTCGTCGTTTATAGAATTAAAGGCCTCCTCCAAGGAGTTGGTTATCTTTTGGGCTTGTTGCTTGCCTTCAGTGATGTTATGCTCCCATTCCTTTAACATAATGTTTCCTCTGGTTTTCTCTGAAATGGTGAGCCTGGGAGTACCTGTCAAAACCCTATTGTTCATGGCTATCACTGCCTCCTGGAAGGAAACCCGAGCCTCTCTGGCATCCCTCTCTCTGGCCGATAAGTTCTCGGAAACCTGATTTACCAACAAACAGTTGTCATGGATCGCTTCTACCTTGGCGAGCAAATTTCGCTGCGCCGCAGAGACTCTGCTCCGAATCTCGATTGCCTGGGATTTGAACATCCTGATGTTTATCATTCTTCTCTTGACGATCTCTACCTGGGCCTGCATCTGTTCAATCAAATTCCTCTGCTGGCTCGCCTGCATCCGACCATCCCAGACCACCAGTTGTGCTTGCTCAAGCTTAGTTTTGAGCATCTCTATCTCGTTCTTATCGTCCAACCTAGCCTGCTCCATTCCTATGCTCGCCTGATCTTTAGCAGTTTCCGTTGCTATGGCCAATCTAGCTTCAAGGGTCCTAATTAGGTGATTTTTTCTCTTAAGTTGGTTTTTTAGGAGCCCAACTAAAAATTGATTCGCCAAGGCATAGGCTCCTAGTGTCCCTGCTATCTCAGTGGCAAATTGCTCATTTTTCTTGTTTTTTCCATCAGTTATGACTTTATATTTCTTTGCAGTCGACTCTCCTTCTTGATAGAATTCCCTTTTCACTACTTCTTTTCTCTTTTTATCGAAGAAAAACTTGTTCGGAGGGAGTTCTTCTACTCTTATGGGCCTCAGCTCTTCGTTGAAAATCCATCCTGCATCGATATTTACCTGCGTCAACTACAAGGGGGTAACTGATGTGATGGGTTCTCCGATCTTCTTCGTATATTTTCCTGGAGTATCGACCGGAATCTGCTTCTTCGACTGTTCTGGAGTCTTTATCTCGGTCTCCAGATTTTGTTTCTTTAGCAGTTCTGGAGTTTTTATCTCTGTCTCTGGATTCTGTTTCTTTGGCGGGTCTGGAGTTTTTTTCTCTGCTTCCAGATTCTGCATTTGTTCCCCCTCGTCCTGGTGTTTTCTTTGGTCAGGAGTTGCATCTTTAGAACCTTCGGCATCCTTATGTTTTGTCTCCGAACTACCTGGACCCTCACCTCGCAATACAGTGGGGAGATAGCTATGTCGGTGTTCCTGGAATTTCAATACCTCGGCTCTATCCTCGGGTGCCAAGGATTGGATCTGGGCTAGAATTTATTCATAGGACCTCGCTCCTCGGAAAATGTCATCCAAGGGTGAATTCTCATGCTCAAATCTCTTGAGCCCACAATTAGCCAAATGATTGCTTACGACCCTCTGTGGATCATGCTTCTTGTATTCGATGGAGACCAAATTTAGGTCTTCCAGGGTTGTCGCCTCGGCTTTGGCATGCCCGAAATCTAATAAAGAATAAGAATTCGAACGAACAGGAAACGACGGCCATACCTTTTTAGAGTACCCTTTAAGTTCTTTTCTCACACCGCCAATTATCGTTTGTCGGGCAACCTTGCGACAAGCCATCTTGTTGGGAATGAACAATGGCAGTGCGTGTGGGGAAACACTAGCCCCGAAGACTCTGAAGTAGGAAAATTCAGCTTCTACATACCAGTCCGCGATGCTGCTCAGATTTTTTACTATGCTATCCGAGATCCGGGGTGGCAGGTGACCAAAAATGGTCATGTGCAGGGGCACCATCACCCAATTAAAAATTTCATACGCAATTTTTTTTTCTTTGTTTTCCCATAATTTTGCATGATATACATGTATGGGTTCATCTTCGGCCGAAGTCCAACTCCAATTCATCAATGTAAATGGTGTCATAGAACAAATCGCGTCCATAATGTACGCAAACATGAAGAATGACGACACCTTCCCATTCTCTTTCTGCTCCTGATACTCTGTGACCCGATTGGTCAAGCTATTCGAAAGCATCTTTGCCCAGTTAAAAGAACATCCCTTGGCGACCCGAAACATTAGAGGCACCCACACAAGGAAAAAATGTGATGTGTCCTCTTTCCCATATAACCGACATGTCATCATGGCCACATATCTATACTGCGGTTCTAATGAAGCGATTGAATATATGTCGTGGGTATCGGCTCTAAACTTCGCAGTGTTTGAAACCCAATCCTTTATCAAACTAAACATGGTTTTATCATATTGTTCGCATTCGTTCTCCTTGAATTCTTCCAAGAACTCAGCGCCATATGTGTGGTCGGACGTAGCGGGCAGCTTGTACATGGTTTGCAGATGCTCTGGCCTGAAGGTCCCAATGGTGACTCTTTGCTCGTTCATGATAGTCCTGGTCGGTATGTCCACATGGTCCAATGGCCATCGGACCATATCGTAATATGGAAGCAACCGCGGTCTGGCTGCTACTCTGTGCATTCCGGATTGGACGACTATTTTGTACTTGGTGGTTAAATCATCTCTTTTGTTGTCATCAGAGTCGTCGGAATAATCCACCAATTTGGCTTGCAGAATATCTGAAACATATGACCAATTCGGGACCGAGTTGATACTTTGGGGCGAAGTATCAGAGACATTGTCTGAGCCTTGTCCTGAAACCTCAACATTCGCTTTTGCTGCTTTTCGAGGAACCATGGCTGAAGCTTGTGTTTTAGCTCTTCTGCGATAGAACTGCGTATACATACAGAAGTCAGTTTACTCAGAGGTGGTGACGTTTGTGTGCTATGAAAATGAATTTGTTATAATGAAATACAACTCTGCTATATACTCAACAGACTCGGTACCTTTCAGAACAAGTCTGTCAAATCATATTTGGAAATAAATTATGTGATAAAAATCTGATCTTATACGTCGATTTACCCTATTTCCTCATCAATGTCATAAATTTTGGCGGTTTTAAACTCGTAGTTGGCGCATGGAGGAAAAGGATACATCGTAAATCGTGCAGACATCAAAGCACGGGATATTCATTGATTTAGCTCAATTAATTCGGTTTTACCGTTGTTAACAGTGTTTCGGTACTCGCTATATCGGGGAATTTCCTTTAAAATTTTGAGTCTCTAACTCCCGAGACTGCGAAGATCGATTTTGGTTTAATTAAAGGTAATCGCGATTTGGGGTTTGATTAATTTTATGATTATTATATTCGCCATATCGCAACTCGGAGCTTCGAAGATAAATTTCTGGGAGATTTACATGCCGAGCTACGAAATCGCGAGATCGCGATAACATGTCTTAATTAAAAGGGATGATAATCTTGGATTAAGTAATTAATTAATCACGTTATGAGTCGAGGTTTAGACGATCAAAATTTCAAAAAGGACAACGCCGAGTGGCGAAATGCCGAGAGAATCTTTTACCATGGTTTATCTTTTACCCTTAACCTTGATATGAGTTACTCAAATAAGGAACTCGTGTTCTCGGCTATCGGGGTTATGAAAGTAAAATTTTGGGTTTGAAGATCGTCGAGGCGCGAAACCCCGATGACGTTTAAACATGAGTTGAGGAAAACTTTACCCTCGTTACTGTTTTGAGTGAAAAGTTAAAATGACTTCGTTGTTTCGTGACTCGGGACGTGTGAACTGCATGAGCTATAGTATCCGGTCTACGAGATCCCGAAGTAGAACGAAAGAGGAAACATTTTACGACAGGTAGGACTTGTTTCGAGAGTGGAAAAATCATCGTTGCTCACGTGATCAAGCTTCAGATATCATCGATATCTCAGAGGAAAAATGAAAACCATTTTTAGATTTCAAGCATTAAGAATGAAACTTGTGAAGGGTTAGAAAAACAGGGGCGGCTCCAACACATAGGAAGAAAACAATGCATCTTTGATTCAATTTTTTTCTTTTCAACTTATCAATGATTTGTTGATGAGATCACTGCCTTCCCAATACTTTGAATTTCACCATAATTTATGAATATGTTCCTATTCAATATCTGCAATCACTATAGACAGTGTAATAAGTACTATTTAACACTGCAAAATTTCATTGAAGAGATCTTCGTTGTTTTTGTAGGATTGAATAGCTAAAAGCACATTTACAACAACACACAAAAGTGCGCAGAGAATAGTGACAATGCTGAAGCATTTGCAGTCGACCAAGAAGGGATATGTGCTCTTCAAGTATTTGGTTTGCAACTTTGCATCGATCTGCATGTCCTCAAAGGATACCTATGCTGCTATCTAGTGTTCTTGATAGCTAGACTGTCAAGCGGTCTTATTTTATTCATTATTGTTGATACCTGGCACTTGATTTACAAAAACAAACCTCAATTATCAATGATTCAACCCTATGTTTGAAAACAACTCGACACCTGCATAATATTTGCAATATGCTAGGTGACCTGTGATCCCTGCAACTTTTCCTGAACATCTGGAACATTTGATTTGTTATCAACAAAATTTCAAAACCCTACAACTCTCACTTATTCAAATAATTCAAGGATCTAACACTCGATCCTTGCTCCAAATCTATCTTTGCGCTCCATATGGGTTTTTTAAAGAGGTGATCTTTGAATCCTTTGATGGAAACACCTGTTTAGTATTTAAACTCATCGTGACACTTTGATTCGAGGCTTAAATCATGGCTTGACTTATGGAAAGGGCTATGTGTGTCGACCTAATACAATGTTTCCATTTCAATGTCATGGCCTGATGTCATAATAGCACCTGTAATCTCTGGAATTATGCTTACAATATTTGGAACATTTAACACCTGACTCCTCTCATGAGATGCAGATATTACTACAAACTGGTATCCTAAAGCCCAAATAGTGGTTGATCTAACGTTGTCTGGTATAAATCTCTCAGATTGCAACACCTTCATCAAATCGTTCATAAACTCAGGGTCATGTAAAAAAAATGCCCCCAATTCTTCATGGTTGTCACTTGACTGCATCAATACCATAAAGGCAAAAAGTATAATACAACTATATTTCCTGCGAGTGAATTTACAACCTTTAAATGCGTTGCTACTACCTAAATCATTTTGATGACATATGTAGAATGTAGAACTTGGCACTTGCGCATTTGATTTATATGTTGTGTGGCTTGGTTTGACCTATGAAAAACTCAAAACACAACTATACTTACCACAAAACACCTACGCACACATTCTCTACCTGCAAATGGAGTATTTGTTAGCTATGTTGAATAGATGTAATCGGTGCTTGGAAGGACTTTCTCTGGTGTCTTGAACCATATTCGACACCTGTACATTGCAAATGATATGTTTGATGAAAGGAATGGTGTCGAGTTGGAAATTACGCTGGGCTTTGGTGTGTTATGTCTTTACTTTGTGCTTGATACGTGGCTTTGCCCATGGGTCCCTAAAGTTTGGCTAAAAGCTATCAAACTCAAGAGGCTCAGTTTATTTTAAGACAAAACTCAAGATTATGCACAAAAAGAGTTGCTTGGTATATAGATAGCTTAGGTCTGTAAGATTTGAACTTATTTAGACACTTTGTAATGCACTCACTACTATTTATCAAATTACAATCTAAAGGAACATAAGACTAAGATTTATGGCAAAATAACCATTATGTGTTCATGTACTGCAGGTCAAGGACAGAGTCACAAGGGTCTGGACCAAAGACGATCAATGGGAAGCTAATCAAGAATTTGGAGATAAAATACTGGCTAAATGACTAAGATCAAATGACACATTAAGCATGAATGAATGAAATTCCTCAAAAATTTACAAAAACATTTGAGGAGATAACAGTCTCTTGTAAGAAAATAATGTCTGGAAGGTTAAATTGAAGAAGTCATCGCATGGAGGCTAGTTTATGGGAACCCCCCACTCCCCTAATATTAAAATACAACAATATCATGATTTAGCATGTGCTAGGGATTTGATGCCTCTAAGCGCCCCATGATCAATATCAAAGGAAGAAATGCAATCTGAGTCCAGAAGTTTAATTTCAGCTCACTTCTGAGCACTTCAAGTCTTAATCAAAGAAATATCACACCCTAACCCTCTAGTTCAGGATAAACCCTTAAAAACATAATCACATTGACCCTCCCTACTCAAAGAATCATCACAGTCCAACTTTTCACCAGATAAAACTTGTGTTAAAGCAGTCTTACCATGGAAGGTAGGAAGAGGTAGCGGTTCGGGGATTTCCTGTAAAGAAGGGACTAAGGAATATAAAACTGAGCTAAGTGAACATTCACCCCTACCCACCCCCCTTAAACCCTCGCTACGATGTAAATCATGATCTAAAGAAATGAGGGAAACATCATCCTCACGTAGAAACTGAACAATACTAGGTAACGGGCCTTATCCCTCACAGTGAACCACCCCCGAAAATATCGTGCCATCAATGAGCCCACCACTCACAATGTCAACCTTTGCCAGAGGTGACAATAAGGTGGGATCCTACGAAATAACAAAATCAAGACCATCTGATAGACCCAGAGGAAATTTAGTGGGTTCAGGGGTTCTAGTCTATTCAACACCCGGAGAAGAGCTCCTAATTGAGTCCGATAGAGTAACATGAGGGAACAAATACGGGATGGAATCCATCTCTTGAGCATCTAAAGGCACCAAAAACTGGTTACATTTTTTCCCCATCCCAATAGTATTATCCAAAGTATCTCTTTCCCAGGAAGTAAGTGACAAATAAAGGGAAGGACAAAGTGTTCTCAACTTACCCGAGAAACTACAGCTAGTCCCAATGCTATCGATAAGCTCACCTCCTGAGTTGTAAGCGTTCCAGCCCCCCGAAGTAACTTCTGGAGTATCTTCGCAGGTGGGTCTATGGAGAAAGGAGGAATTAGAGGAATCTTCTTCAGTATATCCCCCATGACATTCACTGTGGATATGTTCGGTTTGACGACAATGGGTACATCGAAAAGGGATTCCCAAAACATCAACGCTCTGTATTCTCAACATACCATGCCACTCCAACTCAATAGTCTCCGGGAGTCCTGCATGTATGTCTATCTCAACCAAAACTTTTCAAATGCATTTATGTGGTGCTAAAATAGGTGCTTCATCCACTTCTATAAAACTTCCTAGACCACTTGCCATATCTACTATAGCTCGCTTATTCCACTAATGAAGTGGTAGACCAAGTAGAAATACCCAAAGGTGACAGAGTTGGAAATACTCCAGAGATGGGTTGAAGTTTATTCGCCACCTCTTTAGCATAATTCTCCCTCCATACACCACCCACAAAGTATAAAGAAACAAAGAGACATCCTCTGAGGTCCTACACTTAGGCCTGAACCAGCCTTGAGATAGGTAGTACACCTCCGAACTGTAGCCTAAGAGATATTTCCAGTTTGAGTCTACCCAAACTTCAAGTGGTGTATGACAAAACTTGCGATAATAAAGTCTCCCAACGAGAATACACATGGCCATAGTGAAAGCATCTGCCAATCCGATGTTTGAACCCATTACAAATATCTGATTCATCTTGTTATCTTTCCATGACTTTAGGCGACACTGGTCTCTCCTACTAAAGAGGCATTTTGTTCATCCCTCATTTCTGTAATGTTCATCTAGCTTCCAAAAAACTTGTTTCTTCTTCCTATAATGAATCTCACTAGAATCCCATTTAGATTTCTCACCTGACAACTGAACTGTCGCTAAAACATCCTCCTCCTGAATATTTGGTAAGGATCGAGGCAGTTTTGGATCCCAAGGAGAACGAAAAGTCCCCTTGACAGTTTCTTTGGCATTGATTTCAATCTCTGAATTAATGAACCCGGCGTGCTTCCATATGAGTTCGTCATCTGCACTCATAAGTGCAGTGAATTCAACATATGTCATGGGGTGTTATAATAAGGTCAACTAACCCACAACTAACTGGAGGAATGTAGAAAATCTGCAAAGGTTAAGGCTAATAAGACACTAACCTAACCGCCAAGGCTAATCCTTGATAAGACCAGTCCTGGAGAACATTAAAAATAAAAAATATCTAGAAATAACTACAATAAAATCCATAAGATCCATGCCAGCCTCAAAAACCTCCCTCTGGAACTAGCTCACTGCCCAAGGAAAGGTATTAAAAAACACCCTCGTCCCACAACATAATGGTCGGAAGGAGATAGTTGTCCTCAAAAAACAAAACGAACACTCTAAAACCACTAAACTGTTGTCTTAGGTGTCTGAGGTGCAGACAAAACTAGTAGAGAAGGATGGAAGGGCCCAAAACAACAGGGTCTCACCGCCAAAAAGGGATTGTAATAGGGTTGGACCGCCATTACTTGAGGAATAGTTTAATCACTTAGTAGTAATTAACTAATATGTATAAGCCAAAATATGTTAAAAAAATGTTGCCAACTTTTTTAGGTATTTAGATTCATCATGTTTAAGTGTTTTAATAATTAATATTTTGAAATACTTAATATGTAAGTGTTTAAAAATATAGTTAATTGGGTTTAGTCTAAGTGATTGTAA